>DWQW01006109.1:0-16789 GCA_018249695.1 Heliconius erato demophoon
TAAAATTTGAAATTCAGACTCTTAAAAATATTTCATTGAACACGTGTTTCATGGTTTTTAAGAATTCACCCCCTAAGGGTTCAAATAAGGGGTTGAAAGTTTATATGGAAAAATCTTTAAATAGCCACCGATTTTTATAAAAATTTTCATTCAGACTGTTAAAAATATTTTATTGTACACGCATTTTGTGGTTTTTTTAGAATTCACTCCTAATAAGCGGGCGGAGCCGCGCGCACCCTCTAGTAATGTATATAATATAGATAATACATGTAGTTCTGATATTAAATGAATAGAAAAGAAAATCTAATGGGATTTGCATTGGTCGTAAGTGCAATGGCCGCGTTGACATTTAATTAAATTGACTTGTGTTCGAATCGCTGACCCGTCTCGAGCTCCTGACGGAATACGACTGTATTTCGTGATGATTTCATTTTGTATGTACAGCTTGAATGTAGAATATATTCAAAATATTGTATTTTCATAATATTATTTTCCATCGAAATGAGGTTATCGAAATAGTAATTATTTAAAATATATTTCTTTGTAAGTTTAACAAGTATGAAATAGTATTTAAATATTATTTATTTAGAAAACGTTTAAAAATTTGAACGTAGCGGGACTCGAACCCGCGTCTCCTGGAAACCGACTGACTGAAACCCGATGAGGCGCGGGTTCGAGTCCCGCTACGTTCAAATTTTTATACGTTTTCTAAATAAGTATCTTTTTTTCCTAAGTGTGGATTAACACTTCAAAAATGTTAAAAATATTTAAATATTGATAGCGTGTCAAATATTGCCTAAAAAATTGAATATGCAGCGGGATTGGAACCCCAAATCTATTGAATTCTAATTAAATGATGTTAGAACGACACAATCCACGTCCGAATTTATTAACATTTGTTTATATGGATTTCATTGTTTGCAATCTTTATATAAAACTAAAATGTGCATTGAACTGTTAAAAATTGATAAATATATAATATAAATAAAAAAAATAAATCAGCTTCACGCTGTATCCCGCACACTGCAGGGTAGGCAGAGGGAACCTAGTGTTAAGACACTCCGTTCCCCACTGTCTGTCGAACTCTGGAGGCATTGCGTGTTGAGTGGCAGAACTCAACACCGCGCTTGTCCTCGACACCAGAGCGAAGAAATGGAAATATACATTTAAGTAAATATTTCATCTCCTCGAGTGGGGATTGAACCCATAACCAGTCGGTGTTACAGTCACACTTTGTGCCCCTGCGCTACGACTGGCTTCAATAATATATAATATCGTTATTAATAATGCTTAAATTATAATTTTATTTTGAGATAAATAATTAAAAATGTTTTAGAGTTCATTACTCTTTCTCAAACTAAGCCAGGAGCGGTACGAGTGCGCTCGCTACTAACACAAAGTGCCCGCTCTCTTTGTCTACGTTCGGAGAGTTTTACACGAGTTTTAGTTTGGAGTAGTTCTAACGAAAGAGGTAGATTACGTCCTCGCATGTTGAGTTTACTTGTTGTGTTATTTTCTGAAACAAAAATGTTCAACTACTATGCATTTATAAGCTATGTGAAGCGTTCTACGTCTAAGTTGAAAGTTTTTTAGTTTTATTCTGAAATAATGGTGAAAATTTTATACCTAATAAATGAGAATATATACTGTATTATTATATTATATAATTTAATATACTTTTATGATACTTATTTAGAACACCTCCTGAATGTGTGTGGTGTGTTAAAAAAATGTTAAAAATAAATCAAAATCTTAAGACACTCCGTTCCCCACTTTCTGCTGAATTCTGGAGGCATTGCGTGTTGAGTGGCAGAACTCAACGCCGCGCTTTGCCTCGACACCAGACCAAAGAAATCGAAATATAAATTTATACATAGTATACTATACTAACTTCACGCTTTATCCCTAGCGGGGTACTCAGAGAGAACGGAGCGCCAAACGCTACGCTAAAATATAAATTTAAGTAATTATTTCATCTCCTCAAGTGGGGTTCGAACCCACAACCTGTCGGTTTTACAGTCACACTTTATTCCCCTGCGCCACGGCTGGCCTCTATAAAATACATACATATACATATTTAATAAATAATAAAATTTAATCTAATAAAATACATACATATACATATATAAATAAAATAGCAATATTAATACATATTGCTATTTTATTTAAATATGTATATGTATGTATTTATTTACTTTTATTTATTATATTACATAATGTATTAATATTAAGACCTAGCTTTTTTTTTCATTTAAAAATAAGGTTTTCACGAAACAAAGTTTATTATTATTCTTAATGCATTAAATACTTATATGATATAACAATTGTCGTAGATAAACAATATAACACTATTTAGATAAGTATAAACGCTAGCGTAGGCTGTTATTGTCGCATTATTTCTTTGTCCCTCCTTTTCCGTTAAATAAATATTTGCGTTGGGTAAATTTCATCATGTGATACTTACTATATAGAAGAACATGATATATTTCGGCTACATTTATGACATGTTTTCTTTGTACGCCTACGTAGGTCGTATCGTAAGTCCTCTTCTTATATCTATTACTATATAAATATAACATAGTATTTGCTTTAAAAGTCAAGACTTAATTAATATAGTTATAAAGCCGTCGTGGTGCAGTTTCACTATCGTGTGATTATAAACGCCACGGTTGTGGGTTCAATTCCCACTCGGGTGAACGTTCACCCGAGTGGGAATTGAACATCATGAATCATTTCTTCGTTCTGGTAACAAGGCAACGTGCGGTCTTGAGTTCCGCCACGCAGCACACAATATTCCCCGAAGCCAGGGGAAAAGTAAAAGGTAACGGAGTGTTTTAACACTAGGTTACGTCTGCGTGAACCGCTACATGCGGATAAGGCGCTACCTTGGTTTATATAAAAAAAATAATCAAGCGAGTACAAAAAATAATTAAAACTTTCCAATTTAACGAATTTCAATATTCTTCGTGGTACGTTCGGTAAAAATTAATAATAGCTATGGATAACTATAATTACTTACGAAGTCATTAAATAAATGTACGACTTCCTCATTCTGACGGCTTACATGCATAACATTGGTGCGTGTAAGAGTTGTCAGTGCGTTCGAGAGAACACGGTGGATATATGAATCTTCTTAGAGATTAGACGAAATATTTCAATTTAATAAAAAAATACATACTTTTTCGTAGATAACTAAAAACCAAATAGTACAACACATTTATCAATGTGAATATTTATTTATAATTGAATTCATTCTTTTATGGTTTTTAGAACATAATTTTTTTTTAATAATTTAAAGGTTTTATAAGCTACCATCCTACGCTGCACCACCTTCATGTTAGACTTGAAAATAAATTAGAAAATAAAGAAATATATTATCAGAAATGTGAACACTTTATTTATATAGATTATACTTTTAGGTACTACAAAAATATTTATATAAAAATCTTGGGAAAAGAAACCGATGTAGTTATTATTCTTTAGTTACCTGCACAAAATCACAAAACATATGTAAATGGAAAATTTAATTAGCTATTTTCAAGTATAACATTGTCATGTAGGTATTTCCAAAGACTGCTTTGTATCATTAAAGCAAACACACGATAACTGAAACCTGTCTCGAAGCTCGTCTGCGCCAACATTGTACAGAAAGTAGATTCATTCTCACTGACGGGCGCGCGAGTGCAGGTCAACGGTCGATGCGCTTACGCATGGGAATTGAAGATAAATATTTGAATTTCAACACTTAATACATGCATATGCTTAGCAAATTGATTATGAAGTGTTCTGGCATACGTGGATGTGTTTATGGTAAGGATTCTGGGTCGAGCTCTTGTGTATATAATCATATCACGCGAGCAGTGTGAGTTTTGGTGGTTCCAAATATGTAAATAAACAATATTAGATTTATGACAAGATTATTTTTAAAAATTGTAATTTTTATCGCAATGGTTTTCTGTTCTGCAATACATTATACTGCAGGGTTAGTATCTGCGTATGCGTATAAAATATAAATATATCACTCTAATATATTCTAGGTATTAAACTAATATTAAAGAAATAATAGTAGTATAACAGTACTTTTTGGAGTAATATGTTTATTTATCTAATATTATTGTATTTTTACAGCACATCCTTAACTTGAAAAATGTTACATGTGCCTATTTTGTAATTTAGTTATTCTTACTTATTAAGAAAACGTATAAAAACCTTGTTGACCTTTGAATTATAAACTATTGCAAATAGTAAGCAATTATAATTATTTCTTTAACTTGAACTCACGTGAATATTTGTATAAAAATAGTTGAGTATGACTCAATATGCGCAACGTGGAAAAATGTTGAGCTTGTGACAGTGTCTGTTATGTTTATTAGATAAAGAAGTATTGTGCGAATACAGAATATTATGTTATAGTAGGAGGCAGGTTGAATTTTAATAAGAGTACGGAGGTAAACTCGAAACATGACTGTGAAAGAACTCTCGAAGGTTGATCCTAGTCATATCCTGACCATATCGTAAATTATCTACTGCGGTTTCACTGTGTTATGTATGCATCATATTAAGAAGCCGTGTCAATGTTTAAAATATTTTAACAATCAGTTTAGGCCAATTGTGGCACAGCTGCACAAGCGTGTGACTGTAACCGTGACAAGTTGTGGCTTCAATTCTCACTCGAGAAACTAAAATATTTAATATTTTCATTTCATAGCTCTGTTTCACCACGCAGAACGCAATGCCTCCAGAACTGGGCGGAAAGTGGAGAGCGGAGTGTCTTAACACTAGGCTTCCTCTTCTGACCACGACGCACGCGGGACACAGCGTAAAGCTGAAAAAAAATCAATCACACAGAAATATAGGTGCACACATAGGTGTATACAACATGCACAATATCGTCACGCGAGACGTGACCTACTATTCGGACTAAACATACATATAATCTATATGACTAGGCATATAAAACAATATTTCTGCTGGTTAGTTTCGTTCCAGATTTAAATATATAATAATCATTTCTTTTATAGCAATATTTAAATATTAACTGTTAAAATGTTAAAATATGCTTTTTTTTAGAAAACCCAACAATGGCCCATTATTCCCCTTTGCTATGAATGTGAATGGTGATTTCATTGTGTTCACTTCAATTAGGTAATGGAGTAGACAAATACCTTCTAATTGATTTTAGAAAGTTTATTAGCTTAATTGAAATTATCCCTTTTTTTCGATTAAGTAAAAAAGTAAAAAATGGTAGATACTTGCCATTTATGTATAGTAGTAACATTTAGTAAAATTAAAAATACTTATTAAAGGTATAATATATAAAAATTATACTTTTTACGAAAACAAGAGTAAACACCACAGGTCTACATACTAAAGACCCTCTTTAGTTCGTAAAGCATCCTTACTTTGTGGGCTTAATCTTTCAAACTTTATCCCATATTCAAGCAATAACTCCTTAGGACGTTAGTCTAGGATATCGATTAAATTCTCTACAGAATCTACCCCAATTACAATAACGAATGAATGAATTATTTTCTTGTATAGTTTTTGTATACATATAATTATTATATTTAATACACTCGTTAAGAACATCTGATGTAAAAGTGTACCCAAGAAAATTTGCCCCCTAGACAAAAGTGTGCGTTTTTTGGCATAGAAAAATCTGTGATCTGAAATATCTAAGTAGAACTAAAACTTCACGTGTGTATACATTTTTTACATATTTTTTAAATATATAATAATCGCATGCGAGATCCCGCTGCAAAAATCTGCAGGTATCTGGTTTTTTTTAATCAAACTGATTATTTATGAATGGCAGAATATGGCATAGCAGAATAGATTACACCATGGTTGCCTCGTAAATAGTTGCAACTTTAAGTTCAATTTAAGCCAATTTATTTTTATCTAACATCATTTATTTTTTAGTGAATCTAACATAATTTAAAAGAGAATGAATGACTTATGGAATCAAACATCTCTCGTTTATAACACTAGCTCTTAGGATCTTACGTCATAACACTGGCTTTTACGTCCGATTAATTTATAGAAACATATTCCTCATATAATAGATATCCAAAGACAAATATTTACACAAACAATAATGGAAACTTCAAAAATGTAAACCTAATCATTGGATAGACCTTTACTTAAGCTGAAAATACGTACATATATACAATTGTAAAAACAACATTTAAAATGTTCCAATGTTCCTTTTAGGCAAATTGCCTTAACTTTGAAAGTTCAACCTATCAATTTTCGTAGACATTTCTAATTAAACTTTGTGATAAGCTCCGAAATTTCCTTCCCTGAAACCTTTAAATCTTTTTAAGATATTTGAAAAAGATTTTAAAAAGAAGAATCTTAAATACGATAGCCTTTTTACGTTACGGAATTTCGTATATGTTTGTTATTTTTTAATATTTTTTATCAAGGGATATATCTGATTAAACGTATGTTCAGATTCTACTTGAAAAAAGTACATTATATAATTGATGCATTACCGATTTGTTTAGACAATGAATGCTGGTATTGTGCCATTTAATAAGCAATGTCTTGATTTTGACAAGGCAATATATAGAGTATAAAAAAAAGGTAAAGTGCAAGTATAACTCGTCCACCGAGGATTCCACATCAATTTTAGGATTGTAAGTCAACGAGGAAGTCCACGAGAAATGCTCTATAAGTTTTGAGTATATGCTCGTATCTTTTGATTGCTTTGATTTAGAAGCTTCATTTCTTATGTGCTCCAAGGGAGTGTAGACCTGAATATTTGATATTAATTTCAGCTTGATTTCTCCTCGTGATCTCGAGATAAATGTTCCTGACAAATGGACAGACGGACAACAAAGTGATCCTATAACTTTACTAATTCACGTACGGAACCCTAAAAATAATATAATCGTTAAATAAAACTAAATAAATTGTAAGTTAAATTTATTACGAAATTTAAATTAAAAACTTTACAGCTCTTGCTATAGTTTAATAAAAACAATTAAGGCAGACGGAACCTAGTGTTAAGACGCTCCGTTCCCATTAACACTTCCGTTCTCCAGTCTCTTCGAAATTTTGAATACATTGCGTGTTGATTGGTGGAACTTAACGCCGCGTACCAGTTTTATGCTAAAATTATTTATCGAAAAGAATATCGTGGACTTAATTAGTACAGTGGTGAGATAAAATTCAAGAATAAAGGTAGTAAGAGTTTCTCTTAGTTCAAACAACACGAGACATGAATAGAAATGTGAAAATTATACAACTGTCTCTTTATATAAGGTGTGAATTATTGAATTCAATTTGGCTTTGTAAGCTAAAATAGTAATATCCTTTATCCTGAAAGGCAGATATATTAATAGACTACTTTGTAGAAATTCAAATTTGGGAGTTTATTGCTTCTACTATAATGTGCAATTACTTAGAGGGCACAAGTGTGGGACTGTAAACGCGACTGGTTGTGGGTTCGATCCCCACTCAAGGAAACGAAATATTTATTAAAATGTATACTTTGGTTTCTTCGCTCTGGTGTTGAGGCAAAGCGCGGAGGTGAGTTCCACCTTAATGCGCAATGCTTCCAGAATACGGCGGAAAATGGAGAACGGTGTGTTTTAACTCTAGGTTCCCTCTGCCTACCTTGCTGTGTGTTTGAAACAGCGTAAAGCTGTTTGTGCTATCAAAATAATATTTTCTAAAATCGTATAATAATTTGAATATAAAATATAAAAATAGTTGTTATAAAACATCACTCCAGGAAGTATAATTTAGCTACATTAAGGGCCATTTTAGACGAACTTAACACTTCACGAAGAGGGTCAAGTGCCGCCATACTCACCGTCGTCGTTGAGAATACTTACTGAAACCATATTGACAAATCTTTTTAAGATTTTTTTATAATTTTGCAAAATCATATTATACGTTCATACATATTTAGAAATGAGACAAAGTGCGGCGATGAGCGCGCAGTCATTGCCTCGAAAATTCGACGGAAAGTGGGGAATGGAGTGTCTTAGCACTAGGTTTCCAGTTTCCCACTGCCTTGTTATATATTTTTTCAGCGTGTGCAGCAAGTTAAAAAAATATATAGATAAAGTATTGATTTTTTTTATGAAATTATAAAAAGGATACTTCCGCAGATTTACTATAACCATTGAATAAATGCACAACATTTAATATACGGTGTGTAGTTATAATCTCCTTTTATACATATTTTACTAGTACCTAATTCCGATTTTAGTTATATTTTTAAGACCGAAATTTCATTAAATGTTTCTCTATATTACAAGCGCTGTGGCGCGCGCTCTTCGTGAGTGTTACATACATAAACAAGAAAGTTCATATATACGTATGAAAGTCTTGTAATTATAATTTAAATTGTATATTTCTCAGCTTCACTCTGTATCCCGCGCAGTAAGTAAAAGGAGCCTAGTTTTAAGACACTCCACTCCCCACTTTCCGCCGTACTTTGCCTTGACACTAGAACGAAGAACGAACGAAAAAATGAAAATTAAAATATTTAATTTCCTTGCGTGGGATCGAAATTAAAATCTGTCGTGTTTAGTCACAAAATTGTATGTATACATAGATATACGAAATCTGTAAATGTTATCGTAGTTATTACTTTTATAGATAATTATAAAAGTAACAACTACGACAACATTTGCAGATATCCTATGCACTCTAGAGAAACTGCTAAAATCAGCTTCACGCTGTATCCCGCACACAGCAGGGTAGGCAGAGGGAACCTATGTTACGACACTCAGTTCCCCACTTTCTGCCGAATTCTGGAGATAACACAACCAGTCGGTTTTACAGTCACACATTGTGCCCCTGCACCACGACTGGCCTCGACATCGTGTTCAATCCAGTTTGTGAAAATTGCACCACGAAGGACTCAATATCAAATTTGAAATTTTACTTAAACTTAATTAGTTAATTCCATCGCTCTGTAGACATTCCACCATAGTAACTAGGTAATAACTTGAAAGACGAGTTGAATCTAGGAATGAGGAACATTTTCCAATTAAAGTTTCCCATAAAGTTCTATTAGACGTTGATGAGATGACAAAATTCAAACCCTGAGAAAATTTAGTTCTTGAGAAAAAGTGGACCGAGAATATAGATAAACTAGAGTGGAATTTGGGAGTTATATTTTAATTAATTATATTAATTATAATGAATATTGCAATCACCGTTTATTTTCTGAATATTAAAATATAAAAGCCGATAGATAGCCGAAGATATTTTTTTTATAACAATAAACCTGTAATACTACTGTATTTTATTACATTTTTTCAAAAATATAGTGTCACTCAATTTTAAATTTTATTTTGATTTCACATGAAATAGGTACACATATGTAAAGCATAACTTGGTATCATTTAGCGTGATTGAATTAATTAATATTAAACCTTTAAATTGAACAAATCACGTTCACATTTCCGTTTCCATTCACACAAAAATAAAATACACATTCTACTTAATTTATTATTTATAAATGGTTTAAATTTCATAGTGACTGCTATGTCATTTTAAATGACTCGTCTTATAATCGATTTTTAAACGAAATATAAACATATATACATCATAATAAATTAAAAAGTAATATTAAATATTAATCTGTGTATTTCAAAAATCTGATATGGTTAAATTAATTTCCAATGTTGAAATATCTATACTTATTAATAAAAATAACGCTTAGAAACCTTCGGAAACTTTATTGATATCTTCATAAGAATTTCGGACATCCTTTACATAAGGAAGTTAACTTTCAATATATAAGAATATTAGATATATAACCATCCAGAACGACGCGCGATAGGCTTATAGCATATTACGGCTCCATTTATCCCTTTGATATGTGTATATTTCATAGCCATGTTGAGGCCAGCTGGGCGCAGCGGCACAAAGTGTGACTGTAAAAGCGACTGGTTATGGATTCGATCCCCACTCGAGGAGATGAAATATTTATTTAAATTTATATTTCCATTTCTTCGCTCTGGTATCGAGGCGCGGCGTTGAGTTCTGCCACTCAACACGCAATGCCTCCAGAATTCGGCAGAAAGTGGGGAACGGAGTGTCTTAACACTAGGTTCCATCTGCCTACCCTGCTGTGTGCGCGATACAACGGGAAGCTGATTTATGTTATATTCACATAATTAAATATTAATATTAAAAATATTGTTAATTTATTCTACATAAATTATAATATTTATTGTACATAAAAAAATGTATATTTACTATTACGTGTTGTCCATATAAACTTTTTTATTTTAATACATAATTTTTATCTTGCGATGAAAAGGGGGGGAATGCTAATAATATTTCACTTAGTCTTCCAATTTAGTCAACCAAATAGAGTAGGTACCTAGATACGTACTACAAAAATAGAAATGACAGACGCTCCAATTCCGCTGCAATATCGATTATGGCGGGACACGTTAGCGCGATATCATCAAAGCCGTTCGAAATGTTGCCACCATTGCTATCACTATGCTAAGATGGGGGAACGGCGCTGTGAGACCCTAAAAATACATTTAGTCACGTTCTCACACGAAAATTGGATATCAACGAAGTTACAAATGGGATGTTATATCCATATAGATAAAACATTTAATATTTGAAGCGTCTTATGATGATATACGTTATTGTTATACGGTTGTATAACAATCAAGTTGTTGTTCAGCTTCACGCTGTATCCCGCATATTATATAAAAATATTGAAGCCAGTCGTGGCGCAGGGGCATAGAGTGTGACTGTAAAATCGACTGGTTGTGGGTTCGATCCCCACTCGAGGAGATAAAATATTTACTTACATTTATATTTTCATTTCTTCGCTCTGGTATCGAGGCAAAGTGTGGCGTTGAGTTCCGCCACTCAACACGCAATGCCTCCAGAACTCGACGGAAAGTGGGGAACGGTGTGTCCGCCGTGTGGTGTGTGTGTGAACACTAGGTTCCCTCTGCCTACCCTGCTGTGTGCGGAATACAGCGTAAAGCTGATTTAATTTAATTTAATTTTAATTTATATAAAAACTCACTAATTTTATTTACGCCCAGTTTAATCACCCAGTATAACGTGTCTACAGACATCGAACCTGGTTTGGACTCCATAAAATGTGGGTAGCCATTCGCCATATTTTTTTTCACTGAGAGAACATCTAATCAATAAATACTTATGTTTTTTATAATTAACGTTTTAATTTCAAACTAATACAAACATTCTTGTTATATATATATTTCTATTTTAACAGCGGAGATAAATCACTGTTAAATTATCGTAACGAAGTTAGTTCGAAAATAGCGACCAATGGCAATAGAAGCCTGCCATACAACGAGCTCCGCCGGATTGGCTAAATGCGTTTTCTGTTCGAACCTTCCATTTACATAATTGATATAGACAACGATCTTCCCGTAAAGCCTGCTATGTAACTTTTGAATGTATCGCATGTGACATTAAAATTGTAAAACATTTATAAAAGCCATGCCGGTGGGCGTCATGGGCGCAAAAGTGTGACTTTAATCGCGACAGGTTGTTAGTTCGATTCCCATTTGAGAAAATTGAATATTAAATATTTTCTTGTCTTTAAACGCGGCATTGAGTTCTGCCACTCAACACGCAATGACTCCAGAATTCGGTAGAAAATGGGGAACGGAGTGTCTTAACACTTGGTTCCCTCTGCCTACCCTGCTGTGTGCGGGATACAGCGTGAAGCTGATTTATTTTTTATTTTATTTATTTTTGTCTCGATGCAAAACGCAGCGTTGAGTGTCGCAACTTCTCTTAATAATTCGGCAATAAACAGGGAACGGAGTGTCTTAAAACTAGGTTCCCTCTGCCTATCCTGCATTGTGATACAGCGCGTTCTGTCTGTGGATATAGCGTCGAACTAAAAAAATAATAATACTAATAACAAGGTTTCGTGCAGGCCAGCTTTTATAAATTTAACGTTTTCCATAATACAGAAGTCATTGCATACTATTATGGAGTCACGCAATTGATTGACCGATTTGGAACCAACCTACTTTTCCAATGAGAAGCAAACTCAAAGTAGGTCGTAGTTAAAGTTCCCATAAATGTTGCAGTGCTGAAATAGAGTAATGGTTCTCTTTTACATAAACTTCTTATTATATTTAATACTATATTTATTATTTTTATCAGATTCGGATCTCAATGCCACTTTGCCTCGGTACACAGCGAGGAAACGCAAAATAGTAAATGTTTGATTTCGTCGCTCTGTACCAAGGCAAAGCGGCGTTGAGTTTCGCCATTCAATGCGATGCGTCCGGAATTCGGCAACGGTGTGTCTTAATACTAGGTTCCCTCAGCCTACCTTGCTAAATATATGCCACCGCGTGAGCTGAAAAAAAAATTGTTTGTACATATTTTTGGCATTTAATTGGCCTTCTTGGTCGATCGACGCTCGAATATAATTAATATTTGTCACTTTTAAAGATATCAAATAAAAGTTATATAAGAAGTAATAACTGTGTTCATTGGTCAGTCATGGCGCAAATGCACAAAGTGTGACTGTAAAATCGACTGGTTGTGGATTCAAGGAAATGAAATATTTATTTACATTTATATTTTCAGTCTTTCGCTCTGGTGTCGAGGCAAAGCGCGACGTTGAGTTCCGCCACTCGACACACAATGTCTCCAGAACTCGGCGGAAAGGGAGAAACGGAGTGTCTTAACACTAGGTTCTCTCTGCCTACCCTGCTGTGTGCAGGATAAAGCGTGAAGCTAATTTAATTTTATTTTTTTTACTGTAAAACTATAGGGGATCTAAGAAACGACTAGAGAGTCTTCGGACTTAGAAGATAATTCTTATTTTTATCGCTAAACGTAATCTCACGAACATTTTATAATTAATTGTAATAGTAATAACGCAAATTATAATTTGGTTACTTTAGTTGATAATTAAAGTAAATAATAGAGGCTATCCTGAGTAAGATTCCTGACTTTTACTATTCACAACTTCTGGTTCCTAAAATATACCATATTATCATAATATATGAAATTTATTGAACAAAATTTATTAAAAAAGAATATGCCCTTATATGATAAGACTATTAGTAGAGAAACCTCATGCCTTGCTTAATTAAACGCTATATACAATTAATACAAGTGAAGTACGCGATGAATAAAGATGCGAGTCTTAAGCCGGACGATAACAATAATTTACAGTTCCTATACAAGAATGTTATCAGATCCACCGGCTCTGCTTCAACGTCGGCCTTGATCTCCTCCTCCATAAGAGCCAAAATGGAAAAATGTATCTTTTTACGTGTTTACTAGGTCTTGTTTTCACGTTCACCCTACTAAAGCAACTTCATATATCAAGTTGTCGTCTCAACTTTACTTAAGTCTCAAGACGTTACCCAGAACATTTCATGTCACGTAACACTTCGCTATTACGGCATAGCATTGCTCACATGAAATTCCTGTCTTAAACTGAAACACGTATATATGGAACACGAGGATTAAAGTATTATAAGTACTTGGAAGTAAAATAAATTAGTTCAAATAAATATTCAATATGAAGGCTTGTTATGTTATTCTCTTTTTGTTTATGTTTAGTAGAAATCCACTGATTGACACGGAATTTGGGGAACGGAGTGTCTTAACACTAGGTTCTCTTTGTCTACCCTGCTGTGTACGGGATACAGCGTAAAGCTGATTAAGAAATCCACTGATAAAATAATATTGGAAGTTATATTCTAATGTTAAACATTCCAAATCATAATGTCACATAAGGAAGTCACGCAAAGAGGTAATCATATTATCATTTTACATTCTTTGTTTGTCATTTTTGATGTTCCAAAATTATCTTAATATACTTTATTTGTTTTAATTTAAATAATAAAAATAAATAATGATACTTAACACTACGTTCCCTCTGCCTACCCTGCTGTGTGCGGGATACAGCGTGAAGCTAATTTTTTTTTTTTTTAAATAATGATACAATAAAACAGCAAAAAATAAATACACTAAACGAAACGTTGAATGAGTCGTACATTTCTGTTCTTATATTTAATTTAAGTGTAAATGTTGTATAAGTTTCGGCCTTTTCCGACAGCTTATCCGTTTCGAGTGGAAATGAAATAAAAGCGTACAAATCACGCGTGAAATTGAGTTCGATCCGCCGCTATAGTCATTGTAGTTGTACGCTTCGAAATGGATGACATTCAGGCCGTCATATCGGCTATCGCTGCACCATCTACAATCCTGACACCTCATTTTTACTGCATGGTACCTATAAATGTTTTTTTTTTAGTTTCACACTGTACGCCAGGCCAGTCGTGGCGCAGCGGCACGAGGTGTGACTGCAAAATCGACTGGTTGTGGGTTCGATCCCCACTCGAGGAGATGAAATATTTACTTAAATTTATATTTCCATTTCTTCGCTCTGGTGTCGAGGCTAAGCGCGCCGTTGAGTTCTGCCGCTCAACACGCAATGCCTCCAGATTTCGGCAGAAAGTGGGGAACGGAGTGTCTAAACACTAGGTTCCCTCTGCCTACCCTGCTGTGTGCGGGATACAGCGTGAAGATGATTTTTTAAAATTTTATACTGTACGCCCGTGTAGTAGGGTAGGAGTTTAGTGTTAGGACACTCCGCTCCTCACTTTTCGCTGAATTCTGGAGGCATTGCGTGTTGAGTGGCGGATTTCAACACTGCGCTTTGCTTCAACATGAGTACGAAGAAATGAAAATATTAGAAATTTCATTTCCTCGAATGGAAATTGAACTCTCAACCCGCCGCATACAGTCACACGCTTGTGCCACTGCACTACGGCTGGCCTCTACTCTAGGTCCCCTATATAAAATCATATCTTTAAAATTAAATAAAAAAATATATTAACAACAATCCGTTGCAAATATTCAAAGAAGTTAAAATAAAATCGAAGTTTTAAATTTATTTAACGTTCGAGAATTGAATAAAAAGTCGAAAGCGTTCTCGTGCATAATTCAAGAGTGGGGAATTGAGACGGGCAGGCGAGCGATATGTCGCCAAGTCTCAAGTTTTCAGGGAACGTGGCATCGCGTTCTCAGAAGTCATTTATCAGTACAGCAATAATTAATGAATACTAGACTTGGCTTCATTGTTTTACTTTTATTTGTAAGAGATTTTTAGGAAAATGTTGACATATAAGTAAGTACAAGAGCACCTACGCTCTGTTTGTACCGGTTTGAACTCACACGTATATTAAATTAAAATAAAAAAATAAAATCAGCTTCACGATGTATTCCGCACACAGCAATATAGGCAGAGGGAACCTAGTGTTAAGACTCTCCGGTTCTCCGTCGAGAATTGCGTGTTGATTGACGTCACTCAACGCCGGACTTTTGCCTTGGTGCCAGAGCGAAGAAATGAAATCATTGATAGTTCATTTCCTCGAGTGGGGATTGAACCCACAGTCATCGTTACAGCCATTGCTGCGCCTCACACATACAAATATTGAGAATAAATTTCGAATTGTCAAAAATCAAAACTTTTAACATGTCTGTGTCCAATGAAAAGCCTTGTTTTTGATTTGACTGGTGTGGTATACGCATATACAATAGTATTGGATGGTTATGTCGTGTGATTGAATTCCATCTGTAAATCGAGCCAATATTGACAGGCTCGCGTTTCGACGCCTGCACTAAGCCAGCCCCGCGCCCGCGCCCAGCCCGGGGTCATTTCCATTTTATTCTGGACACGTCCGGTTATGTAAATAAGATGAATATCTCACACCGGCGCCTGTAAGTTCACACGCTACGTCGTTAATACAGGTGAGCTGGTGTTTTATAATACGAAAAATATGACTCAATAAGTAGGATCGATATAGGTTTCTAAATTTTGTGTAAAAAAGTGATGAAAATTATTAGTTTTTTTTATTTTGTTTTAAAATATTATTAAAAATGTACATATTTAGGTCATGAATTTTGATGCATATATAATTCAATCAGCTTCACGCTGTATCCCGCACACAGCAGGGTAGACACGGTTAACCTCGACTCCAGAGCGAAGAAATGGAAATATAAATTTAAAAAAAAATATTTCATCTCCACGAGTGGGGATCGAATCCACAACCAGTCGGTTTTACAGTCACACCTCGTGCCGCTGCGCCACAACTGGCCTCATATATAATTATTTCTTTTTATTTATATATTGGTATAAACGCGTTCATTTAAAAAAATTATAAAACAAGAATTAATACAGAATTTCATCGAAAATTATATTTTCGAGAAGCTTACCAATATTTGTTCATAAATTGCTAGTGCAAATTGCCAGTTATATGTTTACATAAGTGAGCTTTGCGTTACGTGATCGTGCCTACAGTGTACAGAGTAGTGTGTGCATAGTAAATAACGACTTTGTACCTATAAATGCTGTTAATTGGTGCGGTGCCGATGGCGGCGGCTTTTAGCTTGCCCAATGAAGTCTGGAACCATAGATAATGGATGTGATGTCACTTTACTCATCTATATCATGGTGGATAGGCTATAGCGGATTGATGATAATGAATGGATCAAATTTTGTTTTGTTTTATTTTATATGGTAAAAGAAATTAAATTAGGAATTATGTTAGGAGGCATTATACTCAACACGCAATGCCTCCAGAATCCGGCAGAAAGTAGGAAACGGAGTGTCTTAACACCAGGTTCCCTCTGCCTACCCTGCTGTGTGCAGGATACAGCGTGAGTGAGTGGCAGAACTCAATGCTGCGCTTTGCCTCGACACCAGAGCGAAGAAATGGAAATATAAATTAAATAAATATTTTCTCTCCTCTAGTGGGGATCGAACCTACAACCATTC
>DWQW01006110.1:0-16787 GCA_018249695.1 Heliconius erato demophoon
AAAATGTGGGTTGCATTAAGGTTTCCATAATTTTCACATTAGTAATCTTAAGTGCTTTGCAAACATAGGTACATTATATGAATAATTCAGTAGTTAAAGCGGGCGAAGCCGCGAGCGGGTCGCTAGTTTTAATATAATACTAAAAAACAGCTCAGTTCAGCTTAAATGAATATTAAAATATAAAAAATATTAGGCCAACAGTATTCTGTTTTAATACATATGTTCAAACAAGCATATGAGAGCTGTCCTTTTGTTGAGAGATCAAGACATCAATTAGTGAAGAGATTATAACCAAAGAGGCAATGTCGATGCGGATATTTCATTGTTCGTTCAACCTATTGTTAGTTTCATTTGGTTCTTTTTTTTTATTTGAATGTGATCTAAATTAAATCTTTTATTTATTTTTTTTTATAATTTATGATCGGGTTCCGGTTCCTTATATTTAAATGAAAGTTTTGGTTTCTCAGTTCTTTTATTTTTTGATTGAGTTTTGTTTATTGTGAATAATAAAATAATAAAATTAGGTTTATATTTTTTTCCCAGCTCGCGCTGTATCCTGTACAAACAGCTAAAACAAACACTACGCTCTCCATTTGCCGCCGAGTTGCGTGTTAAGTGACGGAACTTAACGCCGCGCTTTTGCCTCGACGCCAGATTGAAGAAATGTAAATGATAATATTTAATTTCCTCGAGTAGCGATCGAACCCACAACCAGTCGCGTTTACAGTCATGCACGTGTGCTCCTGCACCACTACTGGCCTTTAAGCTTATATTTCTTTTTCTAATATCAATTATCTTATCCTATACTATCTTTTATTAATAACCTTTTCTGTTAATAAATCTTCGAAGAGCCAAACCCACGTGCGGTTAAAATAATATATTGTGACACAATGTACCGTTGCCGACAAAAAAATTCAAATCTAAAAATAACAAAAAAATAAAAATAACTTTTTTGAAAAACGCTCTATTCGGTTTTAATTATTTTTCATGTATATACATGTATATTTTATGAAAAAAATATACATTAATATCATTTTGTTCTATAACAATGACTCATCTTAACCATTTTTAAATCCCACGTTGCATTATGATTAATGAGAGTGTGAATACAGCTTTATAATTACCAACGTTATACTCATAAGAGACGATGCAAACAAAAGATATGGAAAGAATATATAATAATTGATATTTTTGTGGGCGAAAATTCTGTATTTATTTGTTAAGAGAAGCATATGTTTAAGATTGAAGTCTGAGTGTTCACAAGATACAGCGCGGTGGTGAATTTCGCTACTCAACGGGTAATTTTTCGAAAATTTCGAAAGTGGAGAACATAACTTCTTAACACTAAGTTCTCTCTGGTTACCCTTATATATGGAGAATACATAATAACATAGCATAAAACTATTTTTAAGGTTCCATTCTTCAAAAGGAAAAAAACGGAGTCCTTAAAGAATCAATTTTTGCCCGTCTGGCGGTCCGTCAAGACCATTTATCTGAGATTGTGTTATCAAACATATAATAGGCTACTTCCTGTGAACCTACAGCTACGACATTTAGCACAAAAAAAAGAGATTGCATAAACTCTTGCCTTTGAACTACAATCCTGAAAATGGTATAAAACCCACGTTGAGCGAGTCCGACCCGCACTCGTTTTTTGTTTTTTTTTTTGTTATCCTGATATTTCTGGTAAAAACAGCGGGGTTTTTCTATGAAAATGTTGTACATTGTCATAGGATCCGGTGACGTATGCAAAGTTTTAAACAAATAGATAGGAAGACGTCGGTCAAAGTAATATTTAAAAATTTCTTACATAAATTTGTAGATGATCAAGATTATTTTGACGGGTATACGTCTATAAATTTGCCATCATAGCAATCAAAAAAATCTAATAATAACAAAATCGGGACATATAGTTTAGCCTTGTAGTTTCAAAAGTACCCTGTACATCCAGAATAAAAGTATACCACTGGATATCCAAATAATCAAAGAATTTATTACAATAAACAAGAACAGTGACACATGACGCGCGGTGAGGGGAAAGCGACGCCGTTTTATAATTATTTTGCTGCGTATGGAGATTTGCAATTAGAATAACTTTTGACTCGTGGAAGTTAATATTATCAAAAATATATAATGTGGGTTTGTACACGTCGAAAAGCTAAAACAGAATACAGATATCGAATACGGTTGGAAAGGACTTCGGAAGAACAATCAAATGGTAGTAATAAAATATCTGACTAAATAAATAAGGATGGATAGCGTATAAGAATGAATGTGGCCGAAGGAATCAATGACAGTGCCAGTACATCTGCAGCTTGAACAGTTGAAAATATGCAAGTAAATGATGAAATGGCTTCTACATCGACAACGAACTGTGTATGTATAAATGTTATTCTGTCTTCGATAATGATTTCTTCATTGGGCATTGGGCAGCAGCTAGTGTAAGTTTCAATACGACTTTTGTCAACAATCCATTCTGATATGTGTGATGTGTGTGTATGGTTTCTGCACCAACAACAGATAAACACTTAGCGCTGCTTAAGAGTACTATCCCTGAAGAGCCAGTAGGGAACTTTAAACTGTACGGTTAGATGGTCTTTATATGATCAATATCCGAGAAGGTTTCAAGTTTTATGATGGATTTGGTGAGACGTCTCCTACAGTTTAAGAGATACGAGATAAGTACCAGAGATTGGCTAGAAATCGTTGCCAACACTAGTCGTCAAAATAAAAAAGTTTTTTTAATAATATAGTAGTTTTGTAGTAACAAAGTTTAGTAATGTTTCTAATCAGCATTGTATTATACTTATTATGGCCATTAATGCACAAAGTTTGGTCGCACTCTGTAGACATCTCTACCGATAAAGTCATCAATCTATCTAAATATTTAGCAATCGGCGGAACTTGGATGAAAATGGCGAAAATTCCATGGAAGTGAATGTGCCTAGCTTTTCTTCTTCAATAAATTATAGCTATATCATCAGTTGTAGTACCATCATCATTCGGTGGAGTCATCATATATCGCAATATCAATAGCTTCATTGATTGTGACATAGTTAACATTAACGTCGGAATTGATGTCTAAAATTCATTTGAAAATGAAAGACGCAAAAGCTGGTGATATATGTTTAGTAAACGTAAAACGTGTCTGTATATCACCAGCGTTAGTAGGAATTAAACTTTGTACTTTACGATCGTTGTTAAAATATGTCCGATTTCGAGCCTGATCTGTTACACCAGTTATGATAGTTGGAGACTTTAATGTTGCTGTCTCATAAAACCGCTCATTGCTCGACTTTATAATCAGCACATCCACAACTACGATACAATATCTGATTGACTTGACATTTACCAGAAATCTCGATGTATTTTGTATACTATTTGACATATTATTATCGACCAAGGAAAAAATATATTATTAATATATTATTATATATTCTTTCCTTGCTTTTATGCTATATACATCATCAGTTACATAAAAGTATTCATGCACAACTAACGGCCGTGTCCACGATACAGCTACACCCAAGTTTTACTTCAACTTCAACTTCGCCTCTCTACTTGCCAGAGCGAGGAGATGTAAATAATCTGTTACTACAAGTGGGAATCGAACCCACAACTATCGTGTTTACAGTTAGACGCTGTACCGCCATAGCGATCTCAAGAAATTATACATATAAAGCTAATAATAGCTAAATATGCTTAATAAGTTCTTTGATTTTCATGATTATTACACATTTTAAATTAAAGTATTTTAACTGGATTAGTCGTGTATATTTGGGATCATACACTTGTTTACTCGGATAGACTCTTCTATCTGTGACCACGGACTACTGCAAAGCATTCAAAACGTCAAGTTTCCAAAAATGTATATGCGATTAATCCGGTTAAAGTAGTTTCATTTAAAAAGTTTAATACCCTCTTCCTAGGTGTTAATATTCTACATCAATTCAGATTTGAACCCACACCGATTCTAAAAATATATTATTAGAAAAATATTAGCCGATAAGCCAATTCTCTATAACAATGCACTAAACGTTCATTGTTTACTAGAACGAACGATTTTAATTTACTTCTTAATGCACCTCACGTGTCTGCAATTGGCATTTTTAACTTTGCTGTTGTATCTTAATTATTACTTGGCTTATTTACGGTGTTATATTATTATTGTTATTATTATTATTGTTGTTATATTATTGATATTATTGTTGATGTGATGATGTATGATTATTGTAAGTTCGATTCTCACTTGTGGCACATTATTATTTTCTTTTCGTGCTGTGGTAAGTAAGATATAGGATAGCATTAAATTCCGTCATTTAATAGGAGATGTGCCGAATTTTTACGAAAAGTGCCAAATGAAGTGCCTTGATGCTAATTTGCAATAAGAGATAAATATAAAACACATTATTCTCTAAACACAGATTTTATCTTCATATTATAATATATATCTAATAATAAAATAATAATAAATAAAGATATTTACAATGAGAACTGAAGATCATGGCATCTAGCTTTCGGGATGAATGGAAATGAAATCTACGACTCTAGTTTAATATTCATAATTTATACCAATATTAAAAAGCTGAAGAGAGTGTTTCTTTGAACGAGTTAATCTCAGGAATTACTTTATTTTTATATTTGATAGTCCATTTACTGAAGAAGGTATACTATATAGGTCAGAGTTACCTCGAACATTTAGAATGCGTCGTGATTTGTTCAAAAACTAAATAATTTCTTCGATGACCATAACTACGTAAATGAAGACGCAAGTAAAAGATAATCACACTCACACAACAGGTTAAGCAAAGGGAACCTGGGAACCTAGTGTTAAGATATACTCCATAAAAAAATTCTGTTCGCCACTTTCCGCTGAAGCCAGTCGTGGCGCAGTGGCACGAGGAGTTACTGTAAAACCGACTGGTTGTGGGTTCAATCCCCACTCGAGAAGATGAAATATTTACTTAAATTTATATTTCCATTTCTTCGCTCTGGTGTCGAGGACAAGCGCGGCGCAATGCCTCCAGAATTCGGCAGAGAGTGGGGAACGGAGTGTCTTAACACTAGGTTCCCTCTACCTACCCTGTTGTGTGCGTGAAGCTGATTTATTTTGATTTTATTTTATTTTTACTTTCCGCTGAATTCTCGTATTAAGGGGTGGAATGCCTAATTAAATTACATATTAAATAATCATATCATTCCCACGAGTGGGAATATAACCCAAAACCGTCGCCTTTACAGTGGCCCCTGCGCCACGACATCTTCTACAGCCAAAACTTTGTTTCCTTAAACAAAATTGCAACACCTTACTCTACTCCACTTAATAATATCCATATCTCGTTATGAAGGTAGGTATTTAACTTAGTAAGTTGAACTAAGTTGCTAACTGCAGTACTAAATACACTGAAAGATAAACCGGCAAATGGTCTCTAAAACTTAGTAGTACTTGAATCTTCCTTTGAGAAAAGCTGTGAGTTTGAATTATCTTATACTTTATTGTGTTAATTATGTTAATGTTTTGTTAGGTGCTGTTATTGCATATGTTTTTTTTTGTAGTTGGTTAAATCACGTTCTTGTATTATTATAGTTTTGCGGAAATAGAGTTAGAACATTCCGTTAACAATAAAGCATATCCGTTTCCCAGTTTTCGTTGAATTTTAAAACATTGCGTGTCGAAGGGCGGAATTCAACGCCGTGCTTAGATAAAAAATATACTTTAAACAACCTACAACCACTCATTCTATGTCAGTTTTCGTAGCTTGACGCTGTATCAGCAGTGTAAACAGAGAGAAACCTAGAGACAATGAAAAAACAAGAGTTAAGACACTTTCTGCCATTCTTTTCGAGGTATTGTTTATTAAATGGTAGAACTCAACGCCGGGCTTTTGCCTTAGTACCAAAGCGAAGAAATGAAAATAATAATTTATTCCTCCGAAGGGAATCGAACCCATAACCGCCTGTCCCTGCGCCACGATGACCTCTACTACTATAGATAAATTCGAAATCTTCTAAGTCTCTAATCAACAGCACACCGAACATCATTATAAGAAAGGCTATGAGGCGAAACTAAACGGATTTATGCATTCTACTGACAAATTATAGAGTAGTACCGATTTTAGTGCGATTTACTTGGACATTATCTTTGATAAATCGATATGAATAGTGCTTATATCGTTAGTCTTATTCCAATGTGGATCACGATCTATAGATTATTACTACTAGTATTTTTAACATTTTTAGAGTGTTATTCCCCACACTTAGGAAAGAAAAATACTTGTTTAGAAATGCGCTCTCTGAACACTAAGTCATACGTTTAAACGTATGGTTTAGTGGTCAGAGCGCCCGGTTGGTTTCCAGGAGGCGCGGGTTCGAGTCCCGCTACGTTACAATTTCTATATCTATCTATATAGTAGTTTTTTGTAGCTTCGCGTTGCACAAAGCATATAGCAGAGTAGGCAGATGGAATATCGGAACGTATTGTTAAGACACTCTATTCTTATTAAGACGCTTCCGTTCTCCACTTTCCGCCGAATTTTCTTGGCATTGCGTATTGAGTGGCGGAACTCAACTTCGCGCTTTTTCTCGTTACCAGAGCGAAGAAATGAAAATATTAAATATTTCATTTCCTCGAGTTGGAATCGAACCTACAACTTATTTATATTTACAGTCGCACGCTTGTACATCTGCACCACGACCGGCCTCAACACCGTGAACAGCGTTAAACTCAAAATAAAAATATCATCAACGATTCTACTCCAACAATAAATACGTACGTTGAAATGAAATGAAGCGTGAAAAAGGAAAATCGAAGGAACACGCCGTACCGTGTAATCGCTCCTTACTTCTAGTTGGCAGACATGTACTAAACCATCCTGTTCTAGAGTTATGCATGTATATATACAAATACAATAGTTACAGTTAGTATATAAATACAATAGTTTCACGCATTTTCCCGCACAGCGGGATAAACAGATAGAATCTCGTGTCAAGTCACCACGTTTTTTTACTTTTCTGTTTGAATTCGAGTGAGATTTATATTGTAAACCCAAAGATTGTGGATTCGATTCCCAATTCATTTCCAGCTTATACTTTTTTACAAAACGTATAAAATATTTATTGGGACCGGATTTGAACCTGTACTACTTGGGATCGATAGAAATTATTTTTTATTATATTATTTATCAAATGATGATACATAGATTTTTATGTTTTGGTAATTAAAAGCAGTTTGGTAATTTAATATTTTTATTAATAAGTTTCGAATTCGGGTGGAAAGCGGAAAAAGGAGTATCTTGACACTGTAGTCTTTTTGTCCAACCTCATATGATGGAGAAACTCCTTTCACATTAGAAGACTTACGTTAGCCACGTGGCATCGCATATTGAATAGCGAATCTCAACACCGCACTTTGCCTCGTTACCAGACAGAAGAAATGAAAATATCTCATTGCCCTGAGTGGGAATCGAGCCCACAACTGTCGCGTTTCTGACGGCCTGAACGACGACGAAAGCTTGATATCTGAACGATTTTAAATCAAACTCGATCGCTTCAAGATTTTTCGAACGAGATACGATTTTACGTCGGTTATAGAGGCGGCGTTTTAAAAATACATGAGATTTTTACATTTTTCTGTTCCACTATCTGCATGACCAAGTTTTGTTTTGAAAGTGGTTCTTTGGAGATAAGAATAACTGGTTCAGTATGTTTGCTTTCGTTAAAGTTGAAATTTATCTAAAACTATTTTCGGTTTTAAGTATAAATGGTGTTAAATTTAATTATGATATTAAGGGTACTCCCCTCTTTGGAGGCCAGTAATGGCGCAAGGACACAAATGTGCAGCTGTAAACGTGACGGTTTATGAGTTCGATTAATATCTTAATATCTTCTTTCTGTCAACGAGATAATTCTGGCAAAAACGACTTTGAATTCTGCCACTCAACATGTAGTCCAGAATTCGGCATAAAGTACGGAACGGGAGTGTCTTAATAAGATTGGATTGCTTTAGCTTTAGATTCCCAGGTTCCTTCTGTCTACCCTGCTATATGCGGGATACATCGTGAAATAATCCCGTTTAGCAGGGCAATAATGATTTTTTATTTCCCTACTCGTGTAAGAAACACGGCGTTGTGTTTCGTTTATCAACGCTCAATATTTTAAATGCCGCCCATTATCTTTCTACTCTGCTGTACGTGATAGAACGTTTAGCTGCAAAAAATAAAATATATGGTTAGATTCAATATATTCAAAGAAATATTAATTTAATGAACTTTTCAATTAAAACTTCCCGATACGCTATAAGGGTAATTGTTCAATATTATACATTTTCTTAACTGTTTACTGCATTTAGTATATATCAGAGTAGACAAAGGGAACCTAACCCGTATTAAGACAATCTGTACCCAACGCACCGCCTAATTTCCGAGACAATTTTTTGTGTATCGGATGTCATAGTGTCTGAATATCTATAGTGAACGGAACTCAACGTCATATTTTGTCTTGTTGTAAGAGTAAGAAAATAAAAATAATTCATTTACCCCAAATGAGAATCGAATTGAAAACCGTCGCGTTACAGTCACTCACTTCGCCACGCCGCCGGTCACATCACACGCCACTACAGATTTTGTAAGACAGACAGACATACATATGTATATTGATATATATGACACCTGAGTCGCGTAAAGCAAAGTTATGTTTTCAATTTTGCTCCGGACCAAGGAAGAAATGTTATTGCGTTTCATAAAAGTTTACATTTCCTATTTTTCAAAAGATACTATTTTTCTATTAAAGATATGATGAAAATAAAATTAAAATATATATTTACTTAATCAATAAAATAGCTTAAATTATTGTATTTACCTAGTATTCATAAATTTGTGATTATATTATTACTCTGTTCCCTACCTCTCGATATATTTTCGAGATGTTGTGTGTGTTGTGTTGACAGGCGGAACTCAACACCGCACATAGTTTTATTAATAAAATAACTCATTTCCTTGAGTGGGAATAGAACTACCAAGAACCTCGTTTACAGAATTTTTCCCGCTGCCCCACAACAACAGTCTACCAAAGAATTATTGCTTCGTGTGGGAATCGAAACCAAAACCAATACACTTACTACTTGAATTCAAATTCTGTTCTACTGCACCACGACGGCGTAAAAGTGAAAACAAAAAAAAAACACTTAAAACCAAAAAAAAACATTTACAGATTGCACATCTATATTGGAATAAAAGCATGTAAAAATTTGATATTACCAATTTTTGTATCCACCAGTATCGCGGATGCAGATAAATTAAAAATTTCATACATTTCATACATCCGCATTATGTAACTTTTGATTCCCTTTGTGCTACTTTATTGATTTTTAAACATATTTATTAATTTTGGGTATCCGGCAAAGGAGATTTTAACGAGTTGGTCGGTTCTGTTATCGATATTGATTATGGGGAGTTTCCCTGGATGCTTATATAATTAACAAGTTTTGGGGTTCCGTATCCATAGGTTAAAACAGGACGGACTTAATATTAAAAGGATGTCTGTCTGTCCGTCTCAGCGTTGCCAGATTTTGTCTCGTTGAACAACGGGATTTTTATCTTTGGACTTGTTAGTAACTAAATAAAGTAAAAAAAAACATCATAAAAAACGAATAGAATAATTAACAAAAAATAGGACCGTTCGGGATATTTAAATTTTAGGAAAAATCTTAAATATAAATAAAGAATATTTTATAAAAATCTAATATTTAGTATATTCCTACAACCTACTCAATGAACTCAATGCCGCGCTTTGCCTCGACACCAGAGCGAAGAAAAATATTTCACTTCCCCGAGTGGGAATCGAATCAACAACCAATCGATTTACAGTCAAGCTTTGTGCCCCTGTGCCGTGACTGGCCTCCTGAAGTAACTGAGCTTATGAATGTTTATTTAAAATATATATTTAAGAAAATGCTGATCAAATGCGAGTCGGACTTGCCCATAGAGAGTTCTGTACCAATTTCAGAATTTCAGGATTGTGATTGGGAAATACCTTATAGATTTTGATGATGTGGCGAATAAAATGAATAAACTTCAGTTTGCAAGCATATTTACTTATTTAGTGTGAAATGAACTACCAAATAACTAATAAACTTTTACTTTACGGATTTTTTCCTTCATTTGTATTGTAAAATCTTTCTTCGTCCTAAATTTCATAACTGTAGGTGTACGGGTAGTACACTTAGGCTTTGATTATGCGGTGAGTTGAAACTCACCGCATAATCAAAAGCGAGTCAAAAAAACGTGAATTGTTTTTTTTTTAACAGTAGCCAAGAATGACCGAGGGATTGACAAAAAAAACAGCCTATAATAGTTTGAATGTAGTAAATTTACTACACTGCGGGTGGTCACGTCAGACACGACCTTTAGATAAAATACGTAGGATGTATCAACAATAGAATATATTATAGGGTTCCGTACTTCCTAACTTTATTTAATAGTATTTTTCTACAATTTTTACAGGAAGCTCCTTCTCGCTTTCCCCCGTGTAATAGGGTAGGCAGAGGAAACGTAGTGTTAGAACACTTCGTTCCCCACTCTCTGTCGTATTTTCGAGACATTAAATGTGCTTCACTCAGAAGAAACGCCGCTGATCGTCCACCATAGTATAGAAATGAAAATAAATCAAAATATATATTTAATAATTCCTCCGAGTGGGGATCGATCCCATAACAGTCACATTTACATTCAGACGCTGTACTGCTGCGCCATATCAACCTTAATCAATCGAATCGAAATCAAACCCACAAACATTGCGTTTAAAATGGCACGCTGGTTTTCCTGTTCTAAGACGGCCTCCGCGTTCTAAATATATATCTTTAATTACATAGAGTCGTCGAATATACAATATATATGGAATTTTACATCACTATAATAAAGATTGAGTGATTTATCACTAGACTCCCTGCCTATTCTGAATAATACTGGGCTAGTCTGGATTGTACTAAACTGAACTCTAAATGGAAATCGTTGAACTTTTTTCAATGGTGCTAGCAACAACTTGCTCTATTAAAACATGTAAATCTAAATTGAGCCTTTATGAAATGCAAATTTTAACTGCTTATATAACAGATTTGCCTTTGACCACTTTTCAAAAGGTTTCTATAATATAATAAAGCTGGAATGGCGCAAACGAGAAAGATTATATTTTATTTTATATAGTACTAGTGTACTGTTTGTGGGTTTGCCTGCGTGTTACGCGTGATTATGGCTTCATCGTTGCATTAGACTAAACTAAAATTGTAATTATCTTAATGTAAACGCAACGGTTGTAGGTTAGATTTCAATTCGAGGGTAAGTTTTTGGTTTCGGCTGGACATTATAAATTATAATATCGAAAGATCGAATTCTGCCCCTTATGTCTCGAAACTAAGCAGAAAATGAGGAACAGTGTTTAGAATTAGGATCCCTTTGCTTGCCCTATTATATGCGGGATATAGCATCTATCTTACATATGCTTTCTACTCGTAAGTAAAAACCATATATAAGATGGTAACTTTAATTTAACTTCATAACTTGTGGTGGTAATAGAAATTTCAATTTCATTTTTCATTTGTAACAAGGCAAAACGCGGCATAGACTTTCGCCACTCAACAGCTATAAAAAAATAAAAACATATATTTAAAGAATGCAGTTTTGGTATAAATATATATGAATACGGAAAATTATAACGGTAGACTTTATAAATTTTATCATGAAAAATTATACGGAACCATTTGTAGAATAGATCGTTTCTGACGACTAGTTCTATAACTTTTTGTATTGTAACTTTCCTACCAGAAACACAATACGAGTTTTTTTTTTAAGATCAACCTGGGTAAAGGTTAACGAGATACCCGAAATGGAGATGCAATAAAGTAAATTGCTACGTCTAAAATGCAGTTAGAATTGCCTTTGTGCTGGAAGTTTAGTTAGTTTTCTGGTGATTACAGAAGTAAAAGTCTTTTTTAGATCATTTTATAAGTGATTAAATCATTTTATAACTATACAATTTTTAACCGATGTAAAATTATTTGAGGCCATTCGTGGCGCAGAGGCGCAAGTGTGCCACTTACTGTAAACACGAGAGGTTGCGGGTTCGAGTCATACTCGAAAATATTAAATATTTAAATTCCTCGTAACGTAACGTCGTCCGGTAACAAGGCAAAGCGCGGAGTTGAGTTCTGCCAATCAATACCTCTGAAATTCGGCGCAAATGGGGAACGAAACTGACTGGCTGTGTCTGTTCGATCTCACCTCTCAATACGTATCAATAATATTGGGCTAATATAGTTGGGAAAAGAGTGTCTCAACACTATGTTGCCTGTGTCTTGCTGTCCAACAGACGTGACGTGAAAAAGATGTTAAGATACTTTTTTGAATTACATAGGTATATGAAGATTTTTAACCTTTATGAGATTTATCTATCTTATATAGGTTCTAATACTAACTAAGTTATAAGGTGATATTTTGTGTTGAGTTGCGGGATTTTTACCGACCAAGAAAACATATTTTAAATATAAAAAAATCTCAAGTCAAAATTCACGAACGACGTTATATTAATTTTTAACAGTCTTCTTAAAAAGAAGGTTATCATTTCGACTGTATTTTTTTATGTTTGTTACCTCAGAACTTTTTACTGGGTGAACCGATTTTGATGATTCTTTTTTATTTGAAAGCTGGTGCATTTCGTGTGGATTAATTTTAATTTGGCTCATTTTGATTATGTTATCCTTGAGAAAATCACATAAGTTTAAAATTTCCATTAAGTATGTGCGCGTTATATAGACCTTTAACTCAATACCATGCCAACCGATTCCGATGATTTTTTTTATTGGAAAGGATACACTTCTAGGATAGATAATGGGATCAGATTGAAGTCGGTTCTTTTTTTTGTTAAAAAATTTAATTATCTATGGCATAAGTTCGTCTCATTTTGTAGACATTGTGTAACAGATATTAAAAAATGATAATAATAGAAATTATATTTTTTTCTGATAAATAATAGTTTTGCATATTTAATTAATGACTATATACTTTTTAATTAACTTTAAAAACATTTAAATTAAAGTAATCCTCTCTATGAATTACCATTTTTTTTATTTAAGATGAATGAAAGTATAAGTCTCTTATATTATAAATAATTTCTAATGAAGACTAATAAGGTTCATTTGCTTAAGATAAAACTTGAAAGGTCATTAATTGTATGCACGCCCACGTTTATTAGAGATTATTTATAAAATCGGTCTGCATAGATAGATATCATTCAATAAATTTATTAAGACAGAGCGGAATAGAGAACAACAGGTCTGGACTCAGTTTGTTATTTGAAGCCAAAAAATAGTAATAATTTTTACAAACCTCAGAAAAAGAAAATTTGTCAGTTTCACATGCATATGTGTTTGTCCACAAATTTCTTAGTAACTAAAAGGTATGTCTTATTAGTATTTAATTTGGTAAGTGAATGTTTCTATGTTTGTATATTTGTCAACGAATTTCTCTAAAACTAAGTCACCGAGATGAATCTTTTTACTAACTTAGGAAATTCTATAAGTATAATTAATATCGCTTCGTAGTTTTAGAGATATGGAGAAATTAAGAAAAAAATGCGGGTTTACTACCTTAGGTAGGTAGTTTTCATAGCACTTAGGTAGATAGAACTTGCATTTGAGTTCACTGGCTCTTTTGTTTTTTATACCAATTTGACGTCGGTATAATATTTTTTAAATTATATTTAAAAAAATCAAATCAAATCACCTTCACGCTGTATCCCGCATACTGCAGGGTAGGCAGAGGGAACCTAGTGTTAACACACTCCGTTCCCCACTTTCCGCCGAATTCTGGAGGCATTGCGTGTTGATTGGCAGAGCTCAACGCCACGCTTGTCCTCGGCACCAGAGCGAAGAAATGGAAATATAAATTTAAGTAAATATTTCATCCTCGTCGAGTGGAGACCGAACCCACAACCAGTCGGGTTTACAATCACGCTTTGTGCCCCTGCGCCACGACTGGTCTCATTATATTATTTTTTATGAAAAAGACTTCTTGGTAATTGATCATCGCCACCCACGACCCCGAACTAAAACTACTTAAGGTGGAGATAGGTGGAGTAGAACACATAGAAATGTCAGTAGTGTCAGTCCCATATACAGCTACCACCGACTCAAAAGGCAATTTATTAATATTAAATTCTATACAACATCCTTTCACTAATAACTTTAAAAGCTAACAACTATTGAAGCTCGATTTAAGTCAAATGTTGAAAGCACTTTAGTTAGACGTACACCTACGTTTATTGGAGATTATGTATTAAATCGATCTAGTTAGATTTCGAACTCTCTCATCCTATTATACTCGCTTTATCGTAACGCTGACAGAAGCTTTTGGCATCGAATATTTGTTGTGTAGTCCAATTTGGAGGAATAAGCGATTAATAAAATATATATTTAGAATTATTAACTTATTTATTAAATGTGTTTAATAACTATTATTACTAATATTATTCATTATTATTATTATGAGAGTATGGTAACTAGATAAAGTGCGGCTTTGAATGTCGAAAACGAACCAACAAAATCTTGTAAATTAGGTAGTGACATAACGCTAGGTTCTCTGCCTACCCTGCAACATATTATTTTCTTAATTAAATAATAGCTATTAGTAATATAAATAATTAAAAAAAAATAAACTGTTATGCATAATACATCCAGTTTTATTATGAATTTTATTTTACGCCACGACAACGCCAACGCTTTTGGTTCTACGAATATCAATTACCAAAACAATATGTTTACTAAATAAAACAAATAACGTTATTATCTAAAAACAGAGAAATGGGTCACCATCTACCAACGATAGTAATTTTTCAAGCTAAATAATTAATCCTCGCTTTTAACTTAAACCACGACTAAGTCTAAAGCCTGTCACTGTGGAAGAAGAATCGTTTTATATAAATTCCTGGATGCAATTAATTTTTGTTATATCAAGAAATATTGGAGCTTAATTAACCTTTCGGTTCTGAAGTCGGTATGGCGCTGGTGTTAAATGCTTTGGAGAACATTAAAATTAGAATAGTAAAAATAGAATTTGTGAACTTTAAAACTGTCGTGTCGCAGTGGGGCAGGGTTTGACTGTAAATATGATAGTTGAGGGTTTGATCTCGATTTGATCTTGAGTAATTCTATTTTTATTTCTGTAATTTCTTCGTTCTACCACTCATCGGACCAAGTCATTCGGTTCAAAAAAATTACAGTCGTGCCAGAAAGTATAGATTCGAGTATCTAAAAAATATTTCCTATACAAGAAATAGTGTAAGGTACATAAAAAAATTAAATAAATAATGAATTTAAAATCATATCAGCGTCACGCTGTATCCCGCACAGCAGAGTAGGCAGAGGGAGCCTAGTGTTAAGACACTCCGTTCCTTACTTTCCGCCGAATTCAAGAGCCATTGTCTTAAGTGGCGGAACTCAACGCCGCGCTTTGCTTCGACGTCAGGGCGAAGAAATGAAAATATAAATAAATTTCATTTCTTTTAGTGGGGATCGAACTCACAACTACTCGGTTTACTATAGGCACACTTTGTGCCCCTGCGCCACGACTTTCCTCTCGCCATATTTAACTTTAAATAAATAAGATTTAAAGTAAAATATACCTATAAATATATGATAATTACATAAATTATAAATTATAATAGCTTATTATAAAGCACCCATTGCCTAGAGCGATCTGCACTTAAATACATTATTATACAAGAATTCGACACGACGGCGGCAAAATTACAGGAAATATGGATGAAACATTAATTATAATGCAGCATTAGAATTGCTGTAACGTTTGTCTTTGTGCTAAATTTGTATAGAGATAAAAAGTAGGTTTTTATTTCTGAGGAAGTATTGAGACCAGTCCTGGCACAGGTGCATAAGTGTGAGACCGTATACGATAGGATATGGGTTCGATTCCCACTTGTGTAAATTAAATGTTGAACTTTTTTGTTTTCTTTGCTGTGGTAAGGAGGCACTCAACAACTGCCTCCCAAATACAGTGGAAAGTGGGGAACGGAAGTGTCTTAATGGGAACGGAGCGTCATAGCACTAGGTTTTCAGGTTGCCCTGCCTACACTGCTAAGGAACTGGAACTCAATGCCACGTTTTGCAGAGATTGAATTTGGAATAGAACCCACAACAAACGCGTTTTTAATACGCGCTCTAATTCTACGTCATGATCGCCTCGTTATATTGTAAACAACGATATATGAAGATGATATTATTAAGGCAGACGAGGCGCAGGAGTATAAGTGTAGAACTGTAACGGTTGTGGGTTCGATTCCCAACCGGGGGAATGAATTAATTTTTATTAATATATTTCTTTCTTCACTATGGTACCAGGGCAAAAACGCGGCGTTAAATTCCGTCTCTCAACACACAATTTTTCGGATATCCGGTGGAAAGTGGTGAACGGAGTATCTCACTAGGTTCCCTCTGCATATCGTGTTTCATGCGGGGTACATCGTAAAGTTGATATATGAATATTGCGTAAATTACATGCTATGCGTGCATTGCTCGTGCCCTTTACACTGCGAGGTAATATTAATCTCAATGTCAGGTTATCTTATTGTTTATCTACTTATAGAGATATATATATAACTGTTAGCATAAGTTACTTATAATGTAGTAATAGGTGTCGCTGTGAATACAAGTACGTCATTTGATATTGTTTCCATTATCGATTGTAATAAGTGGCGGTAGTGTGCTGCGTCTTTTCCGGTGGATT
>DWQW01006111.1:0-16786 GCA_018249695.1 Heliconius erato demophoon
AAAGAGTTCCATTAGAAATTAAACATTAATAAACATTTATGCAATAATGAAAAATATAATTAGTCTTCATTCTGATATTTTAAGATTTATTAACATTCAATTATATGTATTTTTATGTAGTTTTTTTATTTCACTCTGTTCCCGCACATATTAGGATAGGTAGAATAGAGTAGGGGAACCTAAGAATCTAGCGTAACTTTACATACCGTCCCCATTAAAACACTTTCGTTCCAAAATATAAACCGAATTTGAGCCATTGCGTAAATGAGTGGTGGAACACACCACTACAGTTTGCCTCGAATAAGTTAAATATAACATTTCTCTGAACGGAAATCGAATCCACAACCGTCGCGTTTCAGCGTATAAATAAGCAGACATGAACGCGATATACGTATATGGAAAATGTTTACAAAGAAAAAACGATCTGACGGGATTATCTCATAACCATTACCATAAATTAACATATAATATGATACAAACGACATTTTTATGTACCTTCATTTTCATAGTAATATACATTAGTTTTAGAAAATAAAATGAAAAAACCACAATATAACATTCGAAGAACACAATTGTAATAGTTCGACTCTTTAATTCATCCTCACAGATAAACAGACATAAATACAAAAATTTATAACACCGCTCTTTTTGCGTTGTAGGTTAAAAATAAACGTAAAATAAGTTATGCTATGGTACATTCTCGATTTTAACATAGCATTATTAATAATTATATATTGCGGCCAGTCGTGGCGCAGAGGCACAAAGTGTGACTGTAAAAGCAACTGGTTGTGAGTTTGATACCCACTCGAGGAGATGAAATATTTAATTAAAGTTATATTTCTGTTTCTTCGCTCTGAAGTCGGGGAAAAGGGCGTCGTTGAGTTCCGTCACTCAACATGCAATGCCTCCAGAATTCAAGTGAAGTGAACGGAGTGTCTTAACACTAAGTTCCCTCTGCCTACGCCGCTGTGTGCGAGATACAGCGTGACGCATAAAAATATATATATTAATATTTCATCTTAGTCCTTTGTACGTCTGTTAAGAAGTAGGTATTACAGCATTATTAGTAGTAACTGCAAATCAATAATTGCACAGATAAAATAACAATAAAATATTTTATCTGTTATAATTATTAATTATTACACTGTGGGACCAATGTTGATTCGCGTTCACAATTACTTTGAAACAATTATATCCTTTATAACTGTGTAATAAATACTATAATCGAGTAAACGATTATTCTATATATGTATGTATTCTATATATGATTATTCTATATTATATATGTACAAAGTTGCATTCTAGCAGATAAATTGATAAGTATGTATAATATTGTTATATTTAAGTTCATGTAGTGGCGTGACCGATGCGACCAATCCCAGTATATATGCTGAATTTAAAATTTTATTTAAATATCTATTTATAAAATGTAAGGTTACACTAATGACAAAGTAAAATAATTTACATTTTGCAGATAAAAAGAATAAAAAAACGATATCTTTCTCACTGTCGTAATGTAAAAAAAGCTGATTTACTGTTATGGCCAAAAATATCGTTGTGTTTCAATGTTGCATAGATATCATAGTAAAAAAAATCAGCTTCACGCTGTATCCCGCACACAGCAGGGTAGGCAGAGGGAACCCAGTGTTAAGACACTCCGTTCCCACTTTCTGTCGAATTCTAGAGGCCTTGCGTGTTGAGTGGCAGAGCTCAATGCCGCACTTTGCCTCGACACCAGAGCGAAGAAATGGAAATATAAATTTAAATAAATATTTTATCTCCTCTGTGGGGTGAGTGGGGATCGAACCCACAACCAGTTGGTTTTACAGTCATACTTTGTGCCCCTGCGCCACGACTGGCCTTATATGATAGTATGAAATTGGAATTTATCTAAGGAAGGAAACTGATCTAACGAGGCCAGTCGTGGCGCAGCGGCACGAGGTGTGTCTGTAAAATCGACTGGTTGTGGGTTCGATCCCACTCGAGGAGATGAAATATTTACTTAAATTTATATTTCCATTTCTTCGCTCTGGTGTCGAGGACAAGCGCGGCGTTGAGTTCTGCCACTCGACACGCAATGCTTCCAGAATTCGGCAGAACATGAGGAACGGAGTGTCTTAACACTAGGTTCCCTCTGCCTACCCTGCTGTGTGCGGGATACAGCGTGAAGCTGATTTTTTTAATTTTAAGGAAACTAATATAAAAAATATATACTATAATTAGTATTTAGTTGCCAAGAAATGGATAAAACATAAAATACAGAAGAAAAAAAATCAACTAGACTATAATCAACTAACATTTAGTCATGTTAAAGGTGTACTTCAAGGTCAACACTAGGACATTTCCATTAGTAAGAAACATGAAAGAGTAAGAACCACTTAATTAATATGAAAAGTTTACCCCAACTTTAAGACGCGAGACCAAGAATATAAAAAAATACTTAACACGGAAAAAAACATATCGAATTTTACTTATTTAGAAAACGTATAAAAAATTGAACGTAGCGGGACTCGAACCCGCGCCTCCTGGAAACCGACCAGGCGCTCTGACCACTAAGCCATACGTTATCATCGACCTACGTCGAAATTTTTATAGCTTATTACAACTTATTTATTATTTATTATTATTTATCGAATTTTACTTAAAGCCATGGACAAGTATGACTTACTCAATATATTATATACGTTGTTACGTGTTTTCCAAGAGCAAAATATTGAATTTTGTAATTATATTAATTATTGCATGATTCACTAAGCGGTATGTTTGCCAAGAGTGACTTAATGTTTATATTTAATGAAGAATTTGTAGGCGTCCATTGAAACTAGACGTGACTAACAAACAGTCAGATTAACATTTTACCGTATAGTAAAGCCGCAAACGATAAAAAATATGACTTCTTGCGGAAATGATCGTGCATAAAAGAAATGGTTATAATATATTTTGTATCTATAACTCACATAGAAAAATGTGGCAAATTCGAGAAAATGTGTATTGAGTGGCGAAACTAAACGCCGCGCGCGACGATATCAAGTTTTTTTAATATAAAATACCTTCGGAATTGGTGGTACTAATAACATCATTATAATCATCAATCGTCAATTAATTAAACATTTTATAAAAATCAGCTTCACGCTGTATCCCGCACGCAGCAGGGTAGGCAGACTAGTGTTAAGACACTCCATTGGCAGGCATTGCGTGTTAAATGGCAGAATTCAACGCCGCGCTTTCCCTCGACACCAGAGCGAAGAAATGGAAATGAAAATTTAAATAAATATTACATCTTCTCAAATCGAACCCACAACCAGTCCAGGTTTTACAGTCACACTTTGTGCCCCTGCGCCACAACTGGCCTCAACATTTTATTATGAAAGAAATAGCTAAATATTGCAAAAACAGAAGTTACTACTAAAAATAACTATATATTTTCAACATGATGTAACACACATCGCATGCACGTCTGACCTCCACAAAACAAAGCAGAGACCGATATGGTGAGTCGAAGAAGGACAACTAAGCAATTTGCCAATAGGCGCTAGCACACTAACGATACGGAGCACTAACAATTGTTGTCTTCTGTATTGAATTGTATGAAAAAATTTGCAGAAATTTGCAGAAACTCGCGACCACAGGTGTAAGCTTCAAGGGCCCATTTTACATATTTAAACGCTCGTCTTCACAGATTCAGCCCAATATAGTAAATTATCTCAAATGTAAAAGTACACATTTTATAAGGGTATTTGCAGACATGGCTGCCTATCAAAGAACAATGTTGCCATAGCTTATTACATGCAAGTAAAACACAGCACATCATTATCGATAAATATAACAAGCTAACAAACACAATATATGAGAAAATTCAGGACAATCCGATCAGTTGCTCTGAGAGTTCCTGTTGAAAGTCCTTGCGCTTAAGGCACTTGTTCGTATAATGTGATATATTTTAAACGTATCACGTCCACATGTACTCTAGAGCCTGGAGACCTACTGCGCAACTACGCAAGTATAGTTCATCTCACGCACAATAAATGCATCTTGGTTGATGAATATTTAAATTATTTACTTTGTTTTTATGAATCGTCGTTTGAATGTGGATTTGAACCTATAACTCTTACTATTACATAACATCACTGCAAATCATTAAAAAATCAAAATTCTAGCAACTTCGCCAGCTAACATAATCAACACTGCAAGGTCATTCAAAAATTGGTACAAAAACAACGACAAAAAAATATAAACAATTTAATCGCGCAACATTTAAAAACTATTCAAAATATGCGGATTATAATGAAAATACGTCTATTACGAACCATAATATGATGTGATCCTGACATGAATAAATAAACATTTTTATCTTTAAATAGCATAAAACAGGTTTAAACATATAAAACTTATATATAACGGTGATATTTTACTTTTCCCCATACATTACTAATACTTTAATTTTATTCTCTTTTAATATGCATGCTATATTGGAAATCTAAAGTTATATTAAGCCGTATAACCAAGTAGAAGTAGGCCACTGGCTAAACTAGAAACTTCCAAAATAAATACTAAAAGGTCACAAAATGATCATATGAAAATACTAGATTATATAAAAATTAAACTATTTCCAACAACTTTAATGCAAAAAAATGTCTTAATCTTTAAAAAGATGCAATATGAATATTAGACAAATTAAAATAACAGCCTAATATAACAAAATAACAAAAAAAAAGTGCGCAATGATCATAATTTCAACAACTATTCTTGCCTACCAAAACAATATTTTTTTTGTTGTTTATTTGTATATAGGTATAAGTATACGTTTTGTGACAAAAACTCCGGCTACATAAGACAAGACAGCAATTGTTGTCAAGATAAGTCAAATTAAATTTAAAAAACTGATTCATCAACCTACTAACTATAACACCCTACTAATCGTACTTCGACATCCTCCTAATATTATAAACGTGAAAATTTGTGAGGATGTCTGTTCCACTTTCACGAAATAACTACTGATCCGATTTAGATGAAACTTTACACTAACATAAGCCTATAAATCAGAATAAGACATAGGCTATAATTAATGGAAGCATTTATCATGATTTGGCTACAATATAAATAAAAATATTTCTAAGCTGGTGAAATCTCATAAAAGATGCTATGTTAGTCAATAATATGCGGGTCGAAAGTAACGAAGTCTGATCAAAATGCATTAGAACTTTTGATATGTTTAAGGGGTTCAATGAGAGCGCACGCCTTGTTGTAGCGTATCTCGCCTTCAATTAATAATCTTAAGTGGACATTATTGACGTCAATTATAATATCATTGGCGCCGTTGCTATGCTGGGAAGCATCTAGAATCTGGTTCCTCATTTTAACCATCTAGAATCTGGTTCCTTATTTTTAACCATCCAGAATTTTGTTCCTTATTTTTACAATTTAGAATCTTGTTCCTTATTTTTAACAATTTAGATTCCAGTCCCTTATTTTTCATCATCTAGAAACTAGTTCTTTATTCTTATCCCATCTAGTTCTAATTTTTTTACTTTCTTCTCCATTTTGGAAGAATCATTTCAAATATAACACGTATTTAATGGTAATAACTATTATTTACAATATTTACTTGAAAAAAAATTTGGTAATCTTGTCATATGACGCGGTGAGCAGAACTTAACATTTAAAATTTAACAAGCCTGACGAATTTATCTTATTTAAGTATTAATATAAAAAAAGTTAACACCGTTAAAAAACCAATACTCATTAAAAATATATTAAGGACGAAGACGTGCAAGAAGTCTAATCTATAAATGGATAAAGAACAATTCAACTTTGTTCAAAAAATGCTTTGATAAAGTCTGAGGTGTTATATACAGATCGTTTTGTGAATCTTTTCACTGAATTATGAAAAGGAACTTCGCTTTAGAGGTGACTGCGTCATCGATGTAAACAATAAACTATGCTCCAGACGGTAGAGCATATTCTATACTATCAGTACAAAAGAGCTAAAGTCCAATAACTGACTGCTTTACGTTCTTTGGCAACGAGCCCGCGTCATGTGGCAAAATCCATACAAACAAATTTACCGATCGAAGAAACAAAACAAACCGAAATATTCTATCAATAACAGTTGTAAATTGTGGTAGTTCATAATAATATATCATCATATATATGTGTTTGATGAGTGTTTTTGTCATCACCACTTTAAAAGAAAGCATAGTTTTAACTATTCTATTAAAAAGATTTTGCTTCTGGTGTGATTTTTGTGAATGACAAATGGCAGATTGGCAACGTTTAGTAGTATTTTTGTAATAGTAAATGTTTAAGTTATTGGTATTGGTATGTATTCGTAACTGGAAAAAAATCCTACGTCTAAACTGTTGAGGAATCTTGATTATTTCTTTGACGTATATATGGCTTTGAAATATATTACCCCATATGCAGCTCCCGTAAAAAAAGCGCAGACGCTTCCAACCTATACGTGCAAAATATATATATATATATTGATTAGAATACATATAATATTCTCATAATGTCTCATTTAAAGAGAACCCTTAACTCAGACTTGGGTCGCGAGTCCCAGACACCGTTCTGAGCTTCTCACCTGCAACTCGATGGGCCCGGTACGCTCACAGTGAATCCAAAGAATACTTGTTCTAACTAACAGTTACATAGTACGACAGAGAAATTAACAAAAATAATGCTAATTCAAGTTTTCTTTAGTGTTACTGTTGAAGTATGACTTCAACTTTAGTGTCAATTGATAGAGATTTTTAATGTAAGTATTTATAAATATTAAAATGTGCAATTTATATTATTACATTTTTATTTAAAATTGTATTTGGACAATATATCAAAATAATCAGAAAAAACTACAGTGTAAAATAAAACTCATATTTCATATGAGCTAAAAGTTATTTTAACTTCATATTTTATTAGTTACATTGAAAATATATATTTCCTTTAAAAATATTAGTTCTTAATCGTTAAACTAAACGAGTCTTTTGTTTGCTATTTTTTTTTATTAGTTTTTTTATAAGATGTGGAAATTCTCAACACAACTGTTTAATGCACATGCACACACAATGCACAATTTATATTAATAGATTATATGTATATAAAAAAAATATTACATATTTTACAACTTTTGTTATCTGACACCAGTGATTCACCCATACAAAATTATATGACAAAATTACATTTTAAACGTCCTTATAAACTTAATCGACAAGAAGTCTCACTCACTACACGGTAGTACAGTAAAAGTATAGAAATATATATAGAAATAGAAATTAAATATCGTATAAAATAAAATAAACAAACGGCAACATCAAAAGTGTTCGAAGGATTTTTTGGAAATAGATGTGGGGCGAGGCCACGAAGTAATTTGGCAGAATTAATCATAAGAGATCCTATAAAGATAATTCAACAGTAAAGTAAAGCAGGCATATACTGCCACGACTGTCACATTACATTCGAACGAAATAGAAAAAAAACAGAGGCCAGTCGTGGCGCAGGGGCACAAGGGTGCGACAGGTTGTAGGTTCGAGTTCCAATCGAAAAAATGAAATATTTGATATTTTCTTCCTCAATGCCTCAAGATTTCGGCGAGAAGTGAAGGATCCCAGCGTCTTAATTCCCATTACGGAATCTTAATACTAGGTTGCCAGGATTCCTCTGCCTACCTACCCGGCTTTATGCTGGATACAGAGTGAAGCTAAAAAAAAATAAGTTTCTTACATAGAAAATAACTTAAACATTTTTGTATAAAATTTCTAAGTGAAAAAAAAAAAAATACATAATAGCAGTGTTCGTGATGATCAGGTCAGCACCCGATGTTTATACAGAAGTAGGCTTCGTTGGACGTCACAATTGCATGCATACGCTATATATAGATTTACAGACAAAGTAACCTCGTGGTTGACCCACTTAGTGCCCAGCGAGGCCCTTGACGATAAAAAAAGGAGAAAATTTAAAATGTTTATAGTGCAATTTATAAGTTTTCTCCATCGGAAAAGGCCTCGTGACCAAGTACAATACGTCAATCGGAGTCTAGTCCTTGAGATTGTAAAGACCTCGAAACTATGTATTTTATATGTTTCGGAAACACTACCATATTGGTAAATCACAATGTTTAACTTTAACCTATTTTATTACATGTTTTTTAGCTTCACCTTGTATTCTGCTCATAGCGGACGTAGAAAAAACCTGGGAACCTATTGTTAAGACTCCGCTTCCCATTAAGATAATTCCGTTTCCCACTTTTACATCATTCATAAGGCATTGCTACATATTGAGTAGCGGAACTCAACGCCGCATATTTTTATACTAATATTAGTAGTATGAGTAGGCCTCTTAAGTTTTCATATTACAGTATGTTATCAAAAATAATCTAAGCTAAAAGCTTATTCAGAAATCCATTCAGTTTTAGGTCAAAGTCAAAATTAATGTTTTCTACTTCTCTATTAAAACTAAAACGATTGGTGTTTCTTCGAAAATTGTAACATATCCTTGAACATGGCATGTTTTAGGTTATAGGCCAGAATATAAAGAATATGTTTTTATTTAAATTGGGTAAATGGAACAGTATAGTACTCACAGTACTCAAAGGACATCTTATAGTTCTAGGACATTTTATAAGAACACAAAATGACCATAATTTCATCTCAAATGATATATCAAGAATATTTTCTGGATGTTTTTTTTTGTTTGACTTTCATTTTAACTATAATTACTTCGAAAAAATTATAACATATTTTGACTTATAATTATCGGTGAATATTTACATCAAATAAATAAGGCCAAGTAACTCTTAAAGATTTTTTTTAAATTTTAAAGTCCTTGCCTTCTGCAGTCCTTTAAAGTGATTGTAAAACAAACTTTTACGAACCAATTAATTATATTCGCTATAAAATCTGTCTGTATATTGAATATACAATTTTTTTTCTACTTCCGCTTTTGCCTCGGTACCAGAGCGAAGAAATAAAAATATTAGTAAATAGTAATTCAATCCCAAAACTGGGAATCGAATCCACAACTTTCGCATTACACATATCACACGCTCGTGCCCCACGACGCCCTCATAATCACGAAGAAAATAATTAAGTATACCTTACTTATGTTAATTAAAAAAAAAACATGAAATTTAAAATTCGAATTTGAATCCATACCTTTGCGCTGTCCTCAACGGGCTTCGCTGGGCCATCGTAGTAGCAATTCGTCTTCTTGTACTCCGTAGCGTTTGCACACACGCCATACCAAACGCAGTGGCCTTCGGCTGACGCGGCTGGAATCTGTAATAAAGGAAAAAATATTAAGCTCATGGTTGCAGGGTTAATTAACTGAGTTCTTTATTGGTGTAGTATTACATTTTTGCACAATGAAAACAATACTAGTCAAGCACGAGTCGCAATATTTTTGATAGTAATATTTTTGTTTATATTCTACAAATTAATATTTGATTTACTTAAATTTATCTTTCCATTTTTTCGCTCTGGTGTCGAGGACTAGCGCTTGTTGAGTTCTGCCACTCAACACGCAATGCCTCCAGAATTCGGCAGAAAGCGAAGAACAGAGTGTCTTAGCACTAGGTTCCCTCTGCCTACCCTGCTGTGTGCGGGATACAGCATGAAGCTAATGACATTTGATCAAACAATCTGTTTGATAATTCGCCATCAAAAACTACATCATCGTGTCAAATTGACGTCCTAACATAAAGGTAGCGAGTTCAAATCTCAAGCACTTAAACTAAATTGCCGGAAAGTTACCGCCTGAGTCTTTTTTAAATCTTAAAATATTAAAGATATGTAAACATAAAAACAACACGCATATCTTCCACAATATTATTTATACGGTTCTACGTGAAGGAACATAAATAAATAAGTTCCGACGCGCCGCCGCCGCCCGCCATTGTCAAGGGCATCATTTGGAATTCGTATCCCGCATCGTAAAAACTGAAACCCGCATAGTAACACTGACAGCGTTTTCGCCGAATAGCGTTCCTTCGCCATGTTGTCTTATTTTAAAAGTTATAAAAAAGATCTTAATAACGTGGTTTTTTTTTATTAATATTTTAGGTTTAACGGCTACGAACGGAACCAATGGAATGGTAGCATATCATATTTTTGTATTAGCTTCATCCTATATAAAGCAATGTAGGCAGAGGGAACCTGGAAACTGAAAGTGTCAAGACACTCTGTTTCTCTTTCCGTCGATATCCTGTGGCATAACGTGTTGAGTGACGGAACTCAACGCCATGTTTGGCCTTGTTACCAGAGCGAGAAAATGAAAATGTTAAATATTTTATTTGGACGAGTGCGAACCCAGAACCGTCCCGTTTACATTCTACACGCTTGTGCCTTTACGCTATGACGACCTCATAATTGCGAAGAAAATAATTAAATGTGCTTTATTTTTTAAAATATTAAAACATTATATAAACCAAATATCACGAAGCCATTTAATATAAAGTTGAAAGGTCAACCATCGATTGGTCGAAACATCGCATGTTCGCTCAGATGTACTTGAAAACGAATTGAATGATTTCTATAGAAATTACTGACTTGAAGCTTAACTTAACTTTAAATCGATATATTTAATAAAATAATAATATTTTGATAAATAATAGAAAAAAAAACGGACAAAAGAAAGAAAGATAAACAAAAAAATTGAACGATAAAACGCTCAACAAATGTAGATAGATAGTGGATGTAGCTTAACAGATCGTTGAACGTAATGTTTACAGCAGATAACAATATTATATCGTATAGGACAAATACTAAAATTATTCTAATGATAATAAAAAATCTAAAAGAACGAATTAATATTTGTTTTTATGCTTTTCATTGTATTCCGCATATAGCGGGTGGGCAGAGGGAACCTAGAGTTAAGACACTCCTTCCCCTACTCTCCGTCGAATTTTTGAGCCATTGCTTGTTGAGAGGCGTAATTCAATACCGCGCTTTGCCATATATATTACCAGAGCGAAGAAATGAAAATAATATTAATAATTAATAATAAAAAATTATGCTTATGTCCCGAAAATTGAACAGAAAGTGGTTAAACGAAGTGTCTTACGAGTAAATTCTTTTCGCCTCCCTTGTTAATCATTCTCTCTGACTACCCCGTTAGGGATAAAGCGTGAAGCTAGTAAAAAATAAATTGTTTCCCTTGTTATATGCAGGATACAGCGTGAAGGCAACAAAAAAAATATCGTTTCTTTCCCTTAGCATTAGCACTAAATCTCTAAATAAGAAAAAGCATAGATGTTGTAGCTGTTAAAATTAAATGCAAATAAAAAATAATACAATGTATAGATAGATAGATAGATAGATGTAAGATATCATTTGGAAATATTCCAAATGATATCTTATATCTATCTATTTATACATTGTATATTGCATATCTTATATGGAATATTTCCCGTTACATTGACGTTGGTGATCAATAAAATCAAAATGAGGGTCAGTCCCGAATCGATTTTTTTTAAAACTGGGACTGGCACGCGTGGCATACATAATTAATTTACAATTTGCTTTGACGTCATCAGGAAATTTTATTTTTCCAAAATTCCAAATTATACTACCTACGAAGATATCGAGACTAGAGAATAAAACTTTAAAATCATTATTTTATTTGAAATAATAAATCATTTATAAAATGATTATTAATAACCAAAGTAGTATATCTTATGAAAAAAGAGAAAATGTTCCAATATAATAAGCGAGAAAACAATAAACGTATGGCTTTGACCTGAGAGATTTATTAATAATTCATGAATTCTGCAAATCACACTTCCTGTCTCAACTTATTCTTGGAAATAGAAACAAAATTCACAGATCAACTTAAATTTTTATTTTAGCGTTCCACAGTAAGCGCGACGGTTGTGGGTTTAATCTCCATTCGGGGAATCACTTTCATATCCTCTCTGGTAACAATACAAAGCGATGCAATTTAGTTATGTCTCAAAAATTAGACGGAAAGTGGAGAACTGAGTGTCTTATCACTAGGATTTCTCTGCCTTACCTGCTGAATGAGGGATACACTGTGAACTTATTTATTTAATTAACGTTTATTTAATTTGTTTGTAACAAAAAAAATATACAAAAATGAAAACGTTTTAAGAGCAGGTACTTACTTTAAAATAAAATCTAACTTACTTCGTTAACCTTTGGCATTTATGCAACTTAGCGCTATACGTTAATCGATTTCAACTTTAAGGACCTTTTAACTTTGGAAAACTAGACTTTTCAATTAGAGTAATATATTTTTTTATAAATATTATTTAGTCGTTTTTTTATGATTTGAGGCCAGCTGTGGAGCAGGGGCACAAAGTGTGACTGTAAAATTGACTGGTTGTGGGTTCGATCCCCACTCTAGGAAATAAAATATTTATTAACATTTATATTTTCATTTCTTCGCTCTGGAGTCGAGGCAAAGCACGGCGTTAAGTTCCGCCACTCAACGCGCAATGCCCCCAGAACTCGGCGGAAAGTGGGTAACGGTGAGTTTTTACACTAGGTTCCCTTTGCATATCCTGCTATGTGCGGGTTACAGCGTGAAGCTGATTTATTTTTTTTATTATTTATAGTCTATGACTCAATAAGTAAAAGAGAAGATGTTACTTATAACTTAAACAACAAAACAGTTGTCAGTTTGCCAAAATTTGTAGTATTATAGTGCATCTGTTCATAAACATTTAATTCGATCTGTTATTTTGTTATTTATAAATGTAAACAATGATATTATACAATTCAAAAAATTATAATAATAAAGCCTTTATTAAAAATCTAAATCAAATCAGCATCACGCTGTATCTTGCACACAGTAGGGTAGGCAGAGTGAACCGAGTGTTAAGAAACTCCGTTCCACACTTTCCTCCAAATTCTGAAGGCATGGCGTGTTGAGTGGCGGAACTCAACGCCGCGCTTTGCCTCGGCACCAGTGTGAAGAAATTAAAATATAAATTTAAATAAATATTTCAGAGTGGGGACCCACAACAAGTCGCGTTTACTGTCACACTTTCTGCCCCTGCGCCACGACTGGCCTCAATTAAAAAGTTAATATCGAGTTTTATATTATTAACGCTCTTCCCAAATCCTTCCACACAGTCCTATCTTGGGTTTTTGTCCTCCACAGTCTGTATATAAAATTATATAAAATTTCATAAAACACTTGTGCTATATAAAGCTATATATACCTAAAAATAAAATAAGTAGTATATAAATATTTCACCCTATAATAGTATAGTGAACTAGTAATAAAGACATTTAAACGTTCAAGGTACTCCACCTCACATACAGTACCTACAGGTGAATCGAAACACCGCAGGGTTTAGGTGAAGCCTAACAACCTAATATCGATCCCGCAATCTGTCGGTAAACATGGCCTGCCTTTGAACGCCAGTAGCCTTGACTGCAACACTAACAAATATAAAATGAATATAAATAAATATAGATATTTTGTTTAGTTTTCTTAATATCGAAAATATTAATTTAAAAAAAAATTAAGAATGAGTCACTACAAGATTTGTTAAGCCCCACATAACATTTCTAAAAATATCAAATACAAATAGTACAGAGTTACAAACTATATAAAATAACACTCACGCTGTATCCCGCATATAGCAGGATATGCAGAGAGAACCACTATCAAGACACTCCGGTCACCACCCTCTGCCTTAATCAGAGATATTGGGTATAATATGAGAGAACTCATCTCGCCACATCATATGTAGAGAAATTAAAATAATTAAATCCCCCGAATGGAAGTAGAAACCACCACCATCACTTTTAGTGTAAAACGCTGCCATAGTCAGTCCCATATAAAATATTAAAAATCTATAAACTTCGTAAAGAACGACACCAGACGCGAGGGGCATAGGCGTGCGATTTAAAAACAAATGATAACACTTGCTGAGTCATTACTTCCCTGTAGTATCAATCAAAGGTTAGATAAACAACGTGTTACCAGATTGTTATCAATTCCCGAGCATTATAGTACGGGAGCCGATCATAGAGACCTATTAGGTTGCAAAGCTTAGATGACATCAAGAAAAAAAAATCATATAATACAATATCTTTTGATCGTTAAGCTGAGCGGCTATAGATTTTCAAAAATGTAAAAAAAACTATTGCATGGATATACTCGAGCACGTCAGATATTGATATCATCCATGTCCTACGTATTCTTAGAAATGTATGCTAAGTATGTTAATCTGATTGTTACCATGATAGAGGTGGTCGTACGTAAGAATTAAAAATGAAAAAAAAAAAAGAAAATTGATCGAGCGCATCAAACTTTCTAATGGATGTTCAGTGAACCTGAAAAAAGCTCTTATATAATAATCTGACGGTTTGTATGAGACAATTTCAAACTCGCTGCCATTGTTAGTGCAAATACAATTTCGTCACTTTGAAATACTCAAAAGCATCAGATTAAGAAGGTTCATCTTCATGTCCTAGTCGTGCTATCTCATAATCTGACGATTATCTGAAGGGACTTGCCTAATATGAGATTTTTTTTTAAATCATTGATTATAATCAATTAAAAAGCCCAAAAAATAGCATATAAATAAAAGTGTATGTTAGAAATAGAAGTCCCCGCTTCGGTTCCCGTACTATTACTAATATACATAATATATAGGTATCCATATCGACCATTCTGTGTAACCAGATAAGCATACCACGAAGACGTACATATTCATTAACTGACTTCTATGCTAATGGTTACATCATTACTAATCCATAACTTCTCAAACTAAATAGAAATAAATAAAGGTTGTTATATTTATTTCCTCTTACGTCATCATCACCAAATAACGATTTTATTATGGTAGTTTTTTTAAGAGTAGGCAGAGGGAACCCAGGGACACAGTGTTAATACACTCCGTTCTCTACTTTCCGTGTGAAAACGCTGTCTGTACTGTAGTGTGCCACGTCGGTCTCTAAAACTACGGAACTGCGAAAATATCTACTTTTCTACTTTTGATTAAAAAAAAAACAAAAAATATTAGGTATATGTAATTTTTTTTTTTCGGACCTAAATATAAACAGTAAGCGCCGATTGTTAACAACATAAAAATAGTATGCGGGTCAAGTAGTGTCATCATGACGCTTCTGTCGTCATCATCCACTTTTGTAAGAAAAGGAGTATCCCTAACCTTCACTAAAGAGCTCGTTTGACATTAAGAGACAAAAGAAAATAATTTTCATTTAATTTTTCCTTTAATGGAAAAAAATGCTTTCAATCTGCTAATCGCGTTTTATTACAATTATAAAAGTGAACTTTTTATTAGAAATATTGATTAATAATTTTCATCGATATTATGTTCAATAAATAAATATACCCAACATACAGTCAGTAGTCAGTTATAGAAAGAAGGTCATAGTCATGGGTTTTGTCTTATCAGCCAAATTCATGATTACGGGAATCTAAATCAACTGACAGACAGAGGACAGTCATGGTGTTGAGTTCCGCCACTCAACACGCAATACCTCCAGAACAAGGCGTAAAATAGTGACCGGAAGTGTCTTAATGGGAACGGAGTGGCTTGTACCCACAAGTACTAGGTTCCCAGATTCCCTCTGCGTATCCTACTATAATCGGGACGCAATATTGCATAAAGATGTATGTACATTCAATTGTAATATGACGCAACAGATTTCGAATACATCGAATAGGACAGCAGTTACCAACTACCAACGCTGATAGAGCACGCTCAATTTAACGTGCGAATGTTTACAACTTGCCAATTGCACATTGTAAAGGGCTTCCAAACTATTTGCAATACGTGTTGACACATCTAAATTAAAAACAACAACAACTACAAGATATTATTATTTGTTAGTTGTTCGTGTAAACACAAGAAATATGTAATCTAAAAATAGAAACCAGGCATATTTTTTTTTTCATATTTTCAAATAAATAACAGAGAAGACCTAAGACGCCGAGGCCAGTATTGACGCCGTGGCACAAAGTGTGACTGTAAAACAGACTGGTTGTGGGTTCGATCCCCACTAGAGGAGATGAAATATTTACTTAAATTTATATTTCCATTTCTTCGGTCTGGTACCGAGAGAAAAGCGTGGCGTTGAGTTCTGCCATTCAACACGCAATGCCTCTGCACTAGGTTCCCTTTGCCTACCCTGCTGTGTGCGGGATAGAGCGTGAAGCTGAAAAAAAAGACCTAAGAAATTGACAAGTCGTCCCTGAAAACTAGACCTTGGAAACCGATTAAGATTATAATTATAAATAACCTCAGATCAGCTCAGATCTACTGTAACTGCTGATCAGCAAAACATTCCATCTGCGCCGCAATGGTGTCTAATTAATTAGTACTAATAAACGGTTTTCATGTATCACTATAATTTGAGTGTTATTCAATCAATTTGAACTTGAACCTATTAGTAGCAGAGCAGGGAGCCCAGTTCAAATATCAAAGTCAGGGCTTTTTGAAGAAAACCATATTCTGTACATAATTATTAAGGTATCATTTTAAACGGCCGATTGTACCCTTGGTGCAGACATGGAGGGAATAAATCTGGTATTTCCGGTTCTCGCGTGACTCATCTGATACTTTAACATGCTGCCATTGAAGTTACTACATATTGCTATATAAACGAGGCTGAAGGAGGAAAATGTGAAAAGGAAGAGGTTAATTTAATAAAACGTGACGTAAAGTTTTTTTATGAAAATATTAATAAATTTGGGTTCGATTATGACTTGGAAAAATGTATTATTATTATTTATCTGAATGGAAATCGAATCCACTATCGTCGTGTTTACCGTCAAACGTCTTGTGTCATTG
>DWQW01006112.1:0-16785 GCA_018249695.1 Heliconius erato demophoon
AATTGAATTTATATGATATCTTAATACGTTTTTACCCAAGTTACTGACAGACATGGGAAACCTTTCAGCCAATACTACTCCTCGCATATCATTTGAAGTTTGACATATAGCAAGGATTAGGGACCGATGGGGAGCGTAAGGAGTAGGATTTCTACAGTAACAGGATTTCTTACAATTCCTACAGGAAAAGAAAGAAACGAGATTTTACGTTTTTCATTATCAAAAACCACGTAAAGAAAGCAACTAAAGAAAAGAAAGCGATGTAAATAAAATTAAACTTGTATATATCGGTTTAGTATATATCTATTATTTCAAATAAAGACATAAGTTAGAGTTGAAACTCTAAACTTTTTATTGAAGCTGTAACATCACACAGTGGTGCGTGCGCTAATGAATTCTAGTAGCTTTCCGCCAACCAAACTTTTCTCATTTGCCGTGACGTATTTCATCATGCCAAGTTTAGTTGACGGATCACAGGTTTATATTAAGGATTGATTAGGGAATTTTACTTAAAGCGCTTAATGGGGAGGGCAAAATTGGTACCCTGTAGTACAACGGTGTAATTTGGCTTTATGCTTAAGGGGTAGTGACTTTAAATTCTGACCGCCAATAGATTATCTTCTTTCGGATCCATCTATGTAGGATTAAAACGTGGCCTGCCTTGGTGACAGAGAAGAAGAGCTTCAATCCTCGTTGGTATACTTATTTTCATTATTGAGTTCTGCCTCTCAATACTCAATATCTCGTATTCAGGTGGAAAGCGAAATCGAAAATTCTCTGTTTGCCCTTATAGAACTGAAGTCTGCAAACAAAAAAGAAATGAAAAACGCTAATTGGTTTCCATAGTTTTAGTTCTCAAATGTTCATATTTATATGAAAATAAAATTGTAAGAAATTCCTAACACTATTAGAACTTCGAGTGTACCAATAGACTTATATTAAAATAGATCCGATCCATTAGAGCAACTTTCAGAGAATTTCATATATACTGTGAAAGATATATTTTCTAAATAAAATATTTATCACAACAGACGCGACAAAAATATATAACATTTACATGGAAAACCACTCAATTTGACAAAACTAGATATTTTATAAATTTCATATAATATCAATGAAATATAATAAGTAAAATTACCTTCAGCCGAAGTACGTCTAAAGAATTGGGTCCGTACCATTCTCAATGACAAGTGAGAACGTAAAAGCCAACCCCTTTTGAAAGTCACAAAAAAGGCAAAGGATCGTATAAAAAGGAATTATATTGAATTTGTACGCGTATTTTTATGATTGACAAGTGTTATAATATGGCGATAAAACGTTTTCTGTGCTTCTCGTTTTAATAATATATTATGTGTATATGGGATACTGTGGAAGGTTAAAATATATTTCAAAGAAGTTTCTTTTTTTTTCTATGATTTTATTATTATTAACACGTATGTATGTCGAGGTCAGTTGTGGCGCAGGGGATTGGTGTGCGACTGTAAGCGCGACAGATTGTGAATTCGATTCCCAGTCGCAGAAATGAAATATTTAAGTTCCTCTCAACAAAATGCCTCCCGAGTCCAGCGGAAAGTGGAGAACGGAAGTGTATTAATAAAAACGGAATGTCTTAACTCTAGGTTCCAAGGTTCCAAGAATACAGCATGAAGCAAAAATATATATCACGTATTCCCCGCATACTTTTGGGTAAATGATTTAGCTATAATTAGATTTTTTATTTTTATTTAAAAGTGTTATTCACACACTAGAAATCAGAATATTTAGACAGTACGAATATTTAGACGTAAAGAAAATATGTAGCAGGATTTGAACTTTTTCTTTGTTTACTATTTTAAATATAATTAATTTCATAATAGAAGTACGTGAATAGATTATTTTAAGTGATCGTGGAATCCATAACTATGACAGGTACATTCGGATATTTATCTAAAATATTTTCCCATATTACTCCGCTATTTCGTGAAATATTTCACTTATATAACAATTGTGTCATAATATTGCAATTGGAATAAAATTTCCGTCTTTTAACTTCATGCTTGTATCGCATATAGCAGGGTAGGCTGACGAAATTTAGTGTCAAGACGCTCAAGACATTACGCGTTGGGTGGCGGAACTAAACGCCGCTCTTTGTCTTGTCAGATGGACAAGGATGGACAATGGAGGAAATGAAAATAATTCAGTCGCGTTTATAATCAAAAATTTTTCCACTAAGCCACGATAGCCAAAAATTTCTAATTAACCCAAAAAAAAACAATATCAATTTAAAAATTAAGTTTAAAATCAAGAGCAAATATGTAGAAAGTTAAAAAGTAAATTAATTAACGCCCCCAACCTTAAAATACGTGTTTGCCCCAATTAAGTCGATTACTTTATTTTCATCGCAGGCATTCGAAAATTTTCCCCAGAATGTGTGGCGGTAATTTCCATTATCGTAAAAAGGTTCAGGTAGACACCGGCTCATGAGGAAATAAAATTTTTACGAGGTTCCGGTCTTAAGATTTTCCTTATTCTTGTTACTAGTGACTTTACTAAAAATATACCGAAAATACCTATATCTTATTTTGGAGTGAGATTAGTTATCGTTAGAATATATTTTCTCAGTTAAAACATTGTATTATTTTATTTTCAATAGCGTTGGGATTCCACTTATTGGTGTCACATGCTCCAATAAGTAAATTGAGTCCTACATAAGCGAAGACACATTCGATACTGAAGATAGTTAATAAACATATTAATTGATTTGTTTGAGGCCAGTCGTGGCTCAGCGGCACGAGGTGTGATTGTAAAACCGTCTGATTGTGGGTTCGATCCCCACTCGAGGAGATGAAATATTTACTTAAATTTATATTTCCATTTCTTCGCTCTGGTGTCTAGGTTAAGCGCGGCGTTGAGTTCTGCCACTCAACCATAATTTGACAGAAAGTGGGGAACGGAGTGTCTTAACACTAAATTCCCTCTACCTACCCTACTGTGTGCGGGATACAGCGTGAAGCTGATTTAATTGATGTGTTCTTTCACTTTTATCTCAAATTATATTTTTTTTCTTCAGATTTTATACATTGAAAGGCACAGTTTCTTATATAAAATACAGGACCTATCTTTATGTCATTAGAAACAGAATTAAACTTTTATGTTTTAGTAGATATTACTTCGAGTAGTTTCTGAATTCGAATTTATTAAGTACCAGGTGTGCGACAGCGAGGACTCAGTCATTACCATATTTATCATTCCATTTACATTTTTCCAAGTTAAAAAAAAGATAAGGTACTGCAATATGTACATTATGTATGTGTGCTATTGTTTTAAGCATCTATTTAACCATATTGATAACTTTTATGTGTCTGGTGTCGAGGCAACGCGCGGCGTTGAGCTCAATACGCATCAGAATTGCCATCAGAGGAAAGTGGGGAACGGAGTGCCTTAAAATTAGGTTCCCTCTGCCCCGCTGTAAGCGTGATACAGCATAAAGCCTTTTTTTTTTACTTAAGCACGCGTTATCACTAAAATTAAAATGATGAACGATCCCACCATAACTCTATTTTTTACTTTTTTTGATCATCGATTAAGCCCAAAGTTTTATTTTATCTAACTGAAATAAGAATTCAAAACAATTTTGTCCCTGCACTCATCACCTTTCGTACTGTTATCTTGTACCTAAAGATGTCTACATGATTTCAAAGTTATAATTTATGCTATGCAATGCTATATTAAGTAGAGAGCTCGCCTTAGCACAAACCTGTTCGTATTGTTCGCGTCGACGACTTTTCCAACGTTTATTTAGGTCACAACGGTACCGGAAATTCAGATTAACGAAGTTGATTTTTAATGAGGAATTTTAAGGGTTAAATAGGCATAGGCAGCTCGAAGTTAATAATGAGTCCATAATACCACTTTTGAAAAGAAGTCACGTTTTTATTACGTTGATTAGAATTCCGAATGGTTTTAGTTAAATTATTGGATAATTGTCTTTATTTTATTTATTGTTTGCGATGTGTTTGTTGTGTTTGGAGAAAATTTACAATTTAATTACCATTTGTGGGAAATACTTGTATATAAAATGTCGACTTTGTAAGCAGATCGATCTAGTTAGATATAATGTAGAGTCAAGTTCCACTCAGTCCAATTTTTTAAAAAATTGCAGAAGGAGTAAAAAAAAAATATAATTTCAACTATCACAGAGTTATATTCTTTTGTTCAAAATCTGAGGTCAACGTGGCGCAGTGGGCGGCGGATGAGTCTAGTGTTTTAAATGCCATGATAGTAAGTTCGGTCCTCACTCAGAGAGAGGAGTCTTTTCCCTGCTCAGTAAAAATATAAAGCATCCTTCTTACGTGCAATGTCTCTTGAAGATAGTGGAGAACAGAGTAACTGGATACTAGATTCTCTTTTACCCTGAATAAACCTGATAAAACGTGAAGCTCAGAAAAATCGCGTTATCTTTTACAAAATATTACTAAAATCACAAACTACTCCTTTTTCATTTATATTTCTTAATTTACGTATAAACATAGCCCCAAATACGAGATTCGTTAACATAGCTGGTACTGTTGTGGTTTGTTTGAAACACGTAGCTGTAACTTTTTGTTGATTAACACAAATATTGACTTGTTGAGAGCATTGATTGAGTCCTCATTTAGACTAAGTATTCAAATAAAATTGTAAACAGGTGGTTGACGAAGTTCTTTTTTTTTGGGTAAAACTATTTATTTTATTTGGGGTTCTAATTTTCTTATTCTAACATGATAATTATGGAAAAGCTGCACTGGCTTTTAATGACTTGTTTTTATTATGTTATTATAATGTAATATTTTTTATTTACACACCAAATTTTATACCTGTAACTCTTGCAATGAGGGAACTATTGGGGCTACAATCCTGAATGATTTTTTTTTAAAAGGAGATATATTTTTTTTCAGAAGGTGAATTTTCGGTATGATATAATGTTTGTTGTTAGAGTGCAAAGCTAGTTGTATAATCAGCCTGTGTCAGCCTATGATGTCAAATTCATTATTTGAAATATGCATCTCTATTATATATAATATGCTCTATTATTTGAGATAATGTCTATCTGCAAATAGTATTTTAATACTAAACACAATGTCCGTAACATTTACCGGAAATTGGGGAACGGGGAGTCTTAACACCGGGCTCTCTCTGCCTACCATCCGTACATGCAGTGTACGGTGTACTAAATTTTCATGTTAATTATCGATTCAAAAGTTCTTGTAACTTAAAAATAATATTTAATAATAATAAAAAATTAGGCCTACTAAAAAAATATTAATATAATGTGATTTTTTATCACCAAACAATGTTTTCATCGTAATATAGAATTTTAGTTATTTGAGAATTCTATTGTAATTCAACAATTGAATCATTTTTTTTTAAGTTTCCTACTCCTGTAAAACAAATCGCGGCGTTAAGTTTCGCCACTCGAAATACGTTGTGGAACTAACTGCTTTCTGATTATTTACCATCTAGACCTCACTCTCAAGATTTAGATATTTCGGAGGTGGGCCCGTTCCATTTTATGAAGAAGTACTTTACACAGCACTTAATTATATTTGTCTTCCTATTTTCAGACAAAAATTATATTATAGTACACAATAATACTACATTGTAAATGAAATATAAATGGTTAATAAAAAACCTTAATATAATATAACCTACATTTAAAATTTGTTGTCATAATTTTTTTTCCGCCCACGTAGATGTTCAGTGACATCAATATTTTTAATATAAAAAAATCTCTTATTTACATAAAAAAAATATAAAAATGTAACGTAAGCAATCCCGTAGTGGGATTTCCATTTACAAATTAGCTTTTGCATTAGGCCTGATTACACTACGACTGCAATACACTAATTTAATGTTATTTTTATTAAAAATATACGTGTGTCATTTGTATTATAACTTTTGTTCTAATTAAAATGATTTCACAAATAATTAAATTTGTTGTTTATAGAAAATGGCCGCCGCAATTGAATAGTAGATATATTATGATGATGATATAAAACACACTTAAAAAAAACAAGTGCGAGTCGGGCTCGAGTGTTCGGTACAAAAATTGAATTGAATATGCACACCAAGCTTTTTCATCTGATCACTTTTCACTTGAACTAGCAGCTTTAATACCAATTTTTTCCCCTTTTAAGGCCATCATTTTGTCGGATTTAACCAAATATGTATAGTTTCAGATTTTTCCCGAACGAGTACTATATGTAGATGCTAGCTGCCAAATTTCATAATTCAAGGTCAATCGGAAATATCCTATATATTATTGCGATATAAACGGCCACACTTTTTTAAAGTATATATAGAAATTTCGTATTTCTATATAAAAGGAAAGTAAAGAAAGAGGCCGTAAACCTCAGTATATGATTTGAATTTCAATTCGATATCTCCAAGTATTCCTAAAATAAAAGCTCTTTACAGACAGACAGACGGACGGACGGACGGATGGATGGACAACCAAGTGATCTTATAAAGATTCTTTTTTTTCCTTAAGAGGTACGGAACCCTAAAAACACCTATTGACCTGATATGGAAGGTGCTCAAAGGGATTCTGAACTAAGAAAAATAGACAGGTTGTGTTTAAACAGTAGGTCCTCAGGTTCCCTCAACCTATCCTGCTATGTGCGGGATACAGCGTGAAACTGAATATCATAAGACATTTTCGAGTATCGTTAACGAGGCACGAGGAACGTAATCGATTGCTATCATCAATTAACGTGTTATCTATAGCAAACAATAGAGAGAGGTAAAATGTAACAAAGGGTATGCTCACCGTGTAAAGACATTGGTAATTAGTGTGGATACGACAATAGTGGATACGACAATAGCGCCTGTTTGATCTTTATTATGAATGGAGTATCATTGTATAGGCCAGTCGTGGCGAAGGGGCACAAGTGTGCCACTGTTAACGTGACGAGTTCGATTCCTTCTGGAGGAAACGAAATATATACTATTTTCATTTTCTCTCAGTTACTATTTTCATTTCTTCGCGATCAGATGTGCTGAGTCAAATGGCGACAACAAAATTGCAGCGTTGAGTTCCATCACTCAACACGCAATTTCTCCTGAATTCAGCGCAAAGTGAGGAACGGACTGTCTTAAAATTAGGTTCTCAGACAGCGGGGACTTAAAAACTAGTGTTAAAACACTCCGTTCCCATTAAGACACTTCCGTTCCCCACTTTCCGACGAATTGTAAAGTTGCATTGCATGTTGAGCTGCTGAACTAAAAGCCGGAGGCAATGAAGATAACATAGTACTTTCATATAGGAAATATTACTAAAACATCACATAGTTACGTACATATTACACATAAGTTAAGTAATTCACCATATAGTTTAATCCTTCTAACATTTCAACTAAAATCCAAACTATCCGATGTAAATTTAATAAAACACATCAAAATAATTAAGCATAGTAACACTAGTCACGAGCCAAAATTTCCAACCGCAAGTTTGATGGCTCACGTTGCCAACTTAGTAATTAGAGCACGTTTTAGCAAACTACGCATTTCTGTTTCGATAGATGGTATTTATCTTAGGCCTTTGTTACCTAATCTGAGTTAATGACATTAAAATTCATGTCAAAAACTTTTGGGGTTTGACAAAATGGACGTTATGATGACATGGAACCAGAGATATCTGTAGTTTATAAGTTAGATTGTTAATGTTTTTTGATAGGATTGTATTTAAAATATTTTTTTGAGTAGCGTTAATTTAAAAAAAATATATCTCAAATATTGGGCTGAAAGTGGAGAACGGAAACGTCTGAATGTGGAACGGAGTGTCTCTTTACACTAGGTTTCCAGATACCCTCTGCCTACCCTGCTAGTGAAAACTCGTGAAGGTAAACTATTTTCAATTCTGCGTTCTGGTAAGCAAAGGTTAGGCGTTCAGTTAACACGCAATATAAAAAAATGAGCGGTGGGTGGGGAACGGATTATCTTGACATTAGATTCCTCTGCCTACCCTACTATGTGGTAAAATTATGAAGCCACTTTTTAATTGAGGAATATTTGCTTAGGAATATGTCTTCTTTTCGAATCACTGTAATGACATCTTAGTGTTGCAGTGGAAAATAAAAATTAATTTTCCTCTCTAATTTTCTTAAGAATGGGGATCGAAGTCACAATCACGATATCACTATGTCACGATGGCCTCTGTACATAAGTAAGTATATTATTTATTTTACATAACCTTTTTTTTCGGAAAATTTTTAAAAACTAAACGTTTTATTACTTTATCAAAAATTATAAGATATTCTAAGTATAACTCTTTTTATTCTTAAAACATCTGTGAAACAAAAAAAGTGGAACGTGCCATAAATTTTTATAAGTTTTAGTTACCACGATACTTCGAAGGAGCTCATTCTTTATTCACCGTTAGCAGAAACCTTTACAAGAAAGAAAATAAGCAAATCAAAGTATAGAGCAGATCAATTGACATTTTAGCATACTTAATGTAACTTTGCTTACTTTTTCTCTTAAAAAATCACCATGTTTTAAGGACTTCATAAAAAAAATCTTGACTTTTTTACCTTAAATATTCGATGATGAGTAATAAAGGCAAATACTCTAAAGAACTACTAAGAATAAAATGAAATGACAGCTGTAATACAATAATATTTGGTTCGGTTCCTAGTTGGGATCGAAAATTTCGGCGGAAAATGGGAATGTCTTAACATTAGCTCCCTCTGCCTGCTGCGGGATACAGCGTGAAGCTGTTTTTTTTATTTATTCAGATTAATATAATAAAATAATTAAGTAAAAATAAGCAAATAACATACATATTACACAGTAACTTAAGTTTTGTTAAAGAGACGTCAAAGGAAAAGCTGACTGAAGCTATAAATCTTCTTTACTGATATACTGTTTTTTCAAGTCAAAGCATTTTGACTTATAACTTGAATAAGATAAGGTTGAAATTGTATTTGTATATAGTATTATAGTATGAAGAAAAACCACCTTCAATCTGTACTTGAATAAAAATATTACGCATCGCTATAATTTATCATAATAAGGGATATAATTTTATGATGGAATATTCGGAAGAACGATTTCTATAATAAATGAAAATATGTAGAAAATAATATTTTGATGAAATGTATGAAAGTTATAGGTTTGAATTATACGAGGCAAATAATAAATAGTTTCACATATATAAAATTATTTACAATTTTTGCTTCACGTTGTATCCCGCACATACTAGAGCGGGCAGAAGAAACTTAGTACTAAGACACTCCGTTTCCCGTGAAACATATTTCAACAAATCTTCCAAAAATTGCATATTGAGAATATTTTTTCCCCTAATGTGAATTAAACCTCAACCACCACGTTCATAGTCAGACACTTCGCTGCTGAGCCACAACGGCCTCATATATTCCAAAGTAATTAATAATATCTTACTAATACTCATTAAGTTGCCTGATGGGCGATGCAATGTATTCTACGCCCATTATCGACATTGAACATCGGGGCATATGGGGCAGATTGGGCGCCTGCCAGTTGACAAAACATAAACCTACATAGTGTTTGACAGATAGTCTAATAGCTTGTCTACAGTAAATGGATAGTTAGTCCGAATTCGTTTGTATAATAAACTTCTATGGTAATTAATTTTATTAATTCATATCGTACTTATGTGTTGTTTATAGAAAAAATATTTAGAATATAATAATTTGGGTCTGATTCTGATTTAAAAGAGTATAAGTATTTTTATTTCTTAAATTCAATTAGCCAAAGTGTCCTTAGTCCTAAGTATCCTCAGTAACATAATAATTTAAAAGTCAGCTTCACGCTGTATCCCGCACACAGCAAGGTAGGCAGAGGGAACCTATTGTTAAGACACACCGTTCTCCAATTACCGCCGAGTTCTGGAGGCATTTCTACTACCGCCGAGTTCTCGACACCAGAGCAAGAAATGAAAATATAGATGTAAGTAAATATTTTATCTCCTCGAGTGGGGATCGAACCCACAACCAGTCGATTTTACAGCCACACTTTGTCCCCTGCGCCACGACTGGCCTCTGAGCCTCCCAGTATCATAATAAGTAGGTATATACAATATTCTTAATACTAAATTCAAATTTCTTACAACTTCTCCTTTCAATACCAAACTCTCCTATTTCACTTTTATTATTCCATGCAAAATATTTATAAAATCATTATTTTAACTTATTAAACCTCCCTTGACTAGACCCTGTACTGGCAACTTGTCCAGGTCTTTTAACTTTAATATTATCAGTGACAAGGAAAATTTGTCACCGTCGTCCTCTACTTAATTGCTAAAGTTCACTCGCTTGGAACTTGCTATCTTGAAAAGAACACAGAATTTTTTGCATTAATAATAATCAGCTATAAAATTGTCGAGGCCCGAATTCGTCTAATATCATCACAAGCTGCATGTTGAAAGTAAATGAATGTCGGCTTAATGTCGGCTGTAATCTTCCAATATGATATTTTTTACTACATTATAACATTTTCTATAAGGTTTTATGATTGTTTTTTGCAATTTTCTTACTTGATATTTATAATAATATACTTTGAGCATTATTATATAAAGCTAATTATTTATATATTTTTGTAACATTACATTCTTTTTACCTATGTTATATACGTCTTATCATAATTTTAAAACTTTGTTAAATATGTATGTTGTCGGTTCTGATATCAGTGAATAATTTATTTTACTTCTTCAGAAACAGCCTTAAGTGTTAAATTATTGATTTGGGTAAGAATTAATAATATTCTATATAAAATGATTGCTGTAATTTTTAAATTAGTTACATATATTATTAGCTGAATGTACAATTGGTAAATTTGTAGTTTTTACAGAGTACACGTATAAAGGCTGTTTTAAGATATTTTTATATAGATTTATTTCAAACGAAGGAACGAACCGTAGAATCTATGTATTTACTTAATATTTCTTTGAAGATCAAGTTGCTCTTTATCCCTCTATCCATTTCAGTCAAAATTACTAAATGTAGAGATAAAATATTTTTACTGTTTTATTATATAAAATAGAGATATTTTTTCCTTGAGTGGGAATCGAACCAGTTGTGTTTTACAGTCACACGCTTATACCCCTGGGCTACGGTTGGCCTATAAAATGAAAATCAATACTTACAATACATAGCAGTGGGTTAAAGCAGTACGTTAATAAATAGAAGTAAAATAGAGAATGAAGTAACTATGCAGTCAATCTGGATAACTTTGGCTCGAACTAGTTTCGACTTTGACTTTGACTTATTTTGTTTTATATGTTTATTTTAATTAATAAATGTTAATTATAAAACCGAAAAAAAACTTAAGACTCAGCACAAGGAAAACATAAATATAGATGAAGATAATTTTATATTAACACCATTAAGAGGCCAGTCGTGGCGCAGCGGCACGAAGTGTGACTGTACAACCAACTGGTTGTGGGTTCGATCCCCACTCGAGGAGATGAAATATGTACTTAAATTTATATTTCCATTTCTTCGCTCTGGTGTCGAGGTTAAGCGCGGCGTTGAGTTCTGCCACACAACACGAAATGCCTCCAGAATTCGGCAGAAAATGGGGAACGGAGTGTCTTAACACTAGGTTCACTCTGCCTACCCTGCAGAGTGTGGAATAAAAGAAGCTGATAAAACCATTAATATCAGACGTGATAAATGAATTGCCGTCTGAAATTGAAAATAAATAAATATGATGATGTTGTATCTACAGTAGATAATAATAAAATTAGTATAAAAGAAACGTTTTTATTTGCTTAAATTATTTTGACTTGTTTTCTTTTGGATACGCTTAAAAGCTTTCTATTAAACGTATTTTTAAATATTTTTTGACGCTGATTCAGATTAAAGATATAAGATAATAGATGTAAGATTAAGATTAAAAATATATCGTATACCAAACGCTCCAGAATGATTCTCCATTTTTGTATAATATAATACTACTAATAATAGTAATTATTATTTTTATGAATGGTCCTTTGTGGGTAACTTTAACAGACTACAAAATTCATATTTTCTTCTATACTGCTTCTCCTTCTTCTTCTTCTATACTACTGTATTTTAAAATGTTTATATGAATATCTATGGGTAAAAAGTATTATGAGAGCACTAATAATACTCTTGGAATGTGCTTTATATTTTAAGACATCGTGTATAACATCGCTCGTATCAGTCAAAGTTTGACTGCAATAGTAAAAAGAAGGTAAGGAAAAATTACATAGCAGAGTGACTTGTACATTTTCATAATTAGAACACGGAACTATATTATAGAATATAGTCGAGACCAATTTTAAATTACGTTGATTAATTTTTTTTACTAGAAACAAAAACTAAATTCCCTTTCTAAAACAATTGCCGTCTGACCTTTGTGTTTCACACCAATTGTTTTAATAGTTTTCCTATGAACGGAGTAATTTATATTATTTTTCTTTTATAATTTCTTTATCTTATTTTACCTTTACATTGTAAGGTAATAAAGTACGTACTATTTTCACTTTTTTTTAATTTGGCATTATAAATCTTTTTTTTTTATATTTACGGAGGTGCCTATATATATTTTTTAAATTTAACTATAATAATAATAATAATGAGACCATTTCTTCGCTCTGGTGTCGAGGTTAAGCGCGGCGTTGAGTTCCGCCACTCAACACGCAATGCCCCCAGAATTCGGCAGAAAGTGGGGAACGGAGTGTCTTAACACTAGGTTCCCTCTGCCTACCCTGCTGTATGCGGGATATAGCGTGAAGCTGATTATTTGATTAACTATAAAATAAAGAAGCAACTAAAAATTTGTGCTTAAACATATTTGTTAATAAATTCTGTGATGAATTCGTATCTACGACCTATTATACCAATATCAGTAACCATTACACTCAAAAACCAATAATAAAATAAATAACAAGCATAGCCGTAGAACATAACTAATATTTAACATTTAATATGAATGTTATGTTGACATAACGTCCTGTTAATAGCATAGGTGTATCTAATATAGACGCTTCTTGTTGATTAATCAGAAAACGTATGAAGGCCACAACGGCCATCGTTGCGTTAAATCGATATGGTGTTTGGTTTCCTCCATGGAGTATCTTTTATTACTTTGTCAATGTCCCTTTGTTACATATTGTATGGTTAGTTTTGTATAATATTTTGTACGGGTCTGTAATTTTTTGTTATAGCATTCAAAATATAATATAGATAATTTAAGAATGTATCCAATTTATATGTAAAATAGCTCAGCGCAATTAAATAATAATTTTGATTTGCATTTGCATTTTAACCAAACACAAGTAAAACTAGGATCCGCCGTATGTTGCTAAAATTTTGCAAAATTTTTAGAAAATTTTGCGAAATTTTCTGTTTTGTCCGCGCTGGGTTCTGTTAGGCAAAGTTTTAATCTGTGCGCGTGAATTTCAAAACGTTCCACAGCTTAACTCTATGGAACACTTTTTGACTATTTACTTAAAAACTATAATTACAATTACCACCAAACTACTTCGCTGGTATCACCGTGTCGTCCACAACGTTCCTGCTTTTGACCAATAAGAGCTTCACTTCGCTCAGCTATAATTATTCTGAGGTCGTCTCACAAAACAATTATTTGTATGATTTGGTAAATAAAACTATTTTTATTTTTTTTTATTTTGTTTTTTTTTTTCCTTTTTTCTGAGCTACAAAAGTCATAAGCCATTTAATTTATATTTGTTTGGTTGAACACACTAATCTAAGAAACTATAAGCTATATAATATTACATAATGCGTTTCTAAAATATATGCAGTGAAAACAAATAATATTACTAAAAACTTACAAATATTGTACTAAAACAAATTTACTTTAAAAATCCACGTCTCCTCGTTCTTTTTTCTACAGATGTATGTAGTTTTATACATAACAAAGTTGTTTCCCTATTCCTTTCATAAAAGCCACATTCATGTAGCAGAATGTTAACAGCTAGTCTTTTGCCAAGTTACTTGTTTTAAAAGCTCTTAGCCTTTTACACGTTTTTATGTTTTTTAAGAGTAGCTTAGACCTAAATGACACTACATTGTACAGGACACTTGTGACGCATAGCTGCCACTGCCTAAGGCAGAAAAAGCTACAAAAATACTTTTTTTTTTTTAAATCTACTAAAAGTAAACCGTTTTTAGGTTAGATTTGTATAATATGTATGGTGATGAGGAATATATTAGTATTTATTCATTTCTGTATCGTCTTTAAGGAAAACGTTCACGGAAAATAGTATTATTAGAAGGAGTATTAGAATAAATAAGATTTTTTTTTGGTGGAAAAAAGTAAAACTATAGATAATACAAAAAAAAGACATAAGTCAACAACATAAGACAACAGATTTTAAGAACATTATTAATAGAAACTTACCTATTTTTTAAAGAAATAGTAAATTATATATTGTTTTGAATGTGAACAAATTATGTTCATGTAATGGTTTGAAATCTTTGATATATAAGTTTTCTATATTAAAATTTACTTTGTCCCATCGCCTGAGTAAGTAATTCAGAGAAAAGACTACTTTTACCTCGTAATAAAATAAAAATATATCTTCATTCTGCTTAAACTGTGTACTCCAACATAGTAAAAAAATATATATCTTAATAATTAAATATATAATTAATAGATGCTAGCTGCCAAATTTCATAATTCTAGGTCAACCAGAAGTACCTTATTAACTTTGATTCCCTTTATAGTGTTGAAATACGCCTCTTTTGCGTGAAAGGGACTATATATTTTCCAAATATTAATTTTTTCAGGAAATCAAGGGACCATATCTGAGTATATGGTTTGAATTTCAACTCCAACTATACATCGCCAAGCGTTCCTGAGATAAAGGGTCTTGACAGACAGATAGACATAGAGACTGACAGACAGATGGGCATCTTATAAAAGTTCCTTTTTTCCTTAAAAAGTACGGAACCCTAAATGGAAGAGACTCTATAATTGTTATCGATATTTTATTTTCGTGTTAGTAATTTAAGCAAATGTCCATGATGGCACCAATTTGGATCTTTTCCACTTAACTTTCGAGACATTTTAAGGAAGAGCCCAACACGGTGATATTTTTACCAAAGCGCAGAAATGAAAATAATTCCTCAAGAAAGAATTGAACCCATCAGTCGTTGCATTTATAGTCAGACACAATGCCGCTTCGCCCCAATGGATTCGCCATAAATTAATAACATTATTTTTTATGGAAATTCAAACAAATAAAACGAAATAATATAAACATATACATAATATATACTTTTAAGAATATAACTTTTTTATTATCGTTGAATAATGGCACCGACACTATCAAATACACTTGGCAACTGTAAAAGAACACAAATAAAAAAGTCTTTAGCTCATTAAAAGTTTCATTTAAAATATTTATTCATTTACATATAAAATTACATATATTATAAACACGTGTAGCAATAAATAAAAAAATATAATTATATTCTTAAAGGAAATTTATAGTAAGATTTTTTATTCACACATTATGTCTCGCATTGAACAGGATATGTACGAAAATTAATTTAAAAAAAAAGGGACTGCGTATTCCACCATCCAGCCGTTTAACTTGTTTCCCAAAACTCAAAGCAGAATTTCAACTTAACAGATCGAAAACATAAAAATGACTTTAATATATTTTACCCCAAAAGTGGCTATCGAATTCGAAATTCTTGCGCTTATAGGCAGACACTGTGCCACTGCGCCACAATAACTTTTAATATAATTAAGTCTAAGAATAGCTTTCCACTGAAACTGTATATTAAAGCTTCAAAGTTTACAGAAAATTCCATATAATTGACCATATGATATCAAAAAGCAACTAATCGACTCAAGCTTGCGTCATACAAGCGAATATGACGTATGGTATGGGTGAGTATAATGTATATATTTATTTACGTTCGTTCCAACTCGGGCGCAGTAACCGCTTGAACAAGGTTAAGAGAACACGTGTTTTATAGTGAATTTTATAATAATGGAGCCAGTGAATTTATTAGAAGTGGAAAAAGGAGAGTTCAGAGAGTTTTTAACGTCTTTCGATCATGTATTTTCGGACTGCGACGGTAAGTAAAGTAGCGACGCCCGATCGATAACACCAGCATAATATAACCTATTCGTGTCAGATTATAGCGTTACACAGTATTTTATGGTATATTATCTTTGTAATGGATTTCAAAGGATTATTTATAGTTATTTGTAAATATTATGATGATTTTATAACTGTTATTACACGTGTTATTTAATCGGTTTCGTAACGTATCATTGGTATTGCAGTTGATTTGTGATTTTATTTGTTTTCAATTATTTTTGTGTATGATATATGTCGTATTTAAATGATGAATAAAATTTATTAATGTTGAAATGATTATCATTATTGCAGTTTAATTAGGTATGTATTATTATTTATTGTTAACATCTTTTCAATGTTTTTGTATCAAGGATTCTTTTTAAAGAAAAAGAAAGTAAAGTACTTTACAACTTACTTTGGAAAAAAATATAAAAAATTAAATGAAATGGTTTCTTAATAAAAATATTATTTATTTTTAATGGATAATAACAAATTATACGTAGTGGTAGTGGCTTAGAATCCTATACTATCAGATAAACCTCAATACAAAATGATTAAGAAATAAAATTGTTATTAAATATACTATTATACAGATATATGTAATAAATGAGGCCAATCGTGGCTCAGCGGCACGAGGTGTGACTGTAAAACAGACTGGTTGTGGATTCGATTCCCACTCGAAGAGATGAAATATTTACTTA
>DWQW01006113.1:0-16782 GCA_018249695.1 Heliconius erato demophoon
TGGGACCCACTCATAAAATCATTGAAGTCTCAAACCCACCATACCAGAGGGCAAGATACTATCAGCTCATTCTGCAGGAATCCAGGGCAGTACGCGAGGCAATTAAGAAATCGTTGGCGGTAGTTTAATATAATAATTATGTCAACTGACAGACGAATGCCACCTCAGTCTACGCGTGACCACGGACTACTGCAAAGTGTTCGAAACGTCGGGTTTCCAAAAATGTATAAAAGTACAAAATATACGCGATTAATCCGGTTAAAATAGTTTCATTTAAAAAAATATAGACGGACTTCAGACAAAAATTTTCACTGTTTGTTTTAGAGCAGGGGTTCCCAACCTTTTCTTGATCAAAGACCACTTTCATGTCATTCTTGGTAGCACGGACCACTATGCATGTAGGTATAATAAAAATTACCTGTGATAATAAACAGAAATTTCGCCTCACCATCCCTATTAATAAAATTAAAATCGTTCGCGGACCATATTTAGGCTTCTGCGGACCACTGGTGGTCCGCGGACCACTGGTTGGGACCCACTGTTTTAGAGTATAGAAAAAGAAGAAGATAAGAGACGACGAAGAATTTTAAATTAATTAATAGGTAAAAATAAATATTATCACACAAAGTTATAATGTCACTTAAACCAGCAATTATAAAGTTTAAAACAATTAAACATGTTTATATAACTTACCCGACGTTGGCATACAGTGAACAATTTCTGTACATATTTTCTTGTTGCCTTTGATAATATGACGCCATATTTTGCGCGTGGGCGTAGCACGAGTCGCTGTGTTGTGGGGGTACCGGGGTAGTACTGCACTGGCGTGAGACGTAGTCTGTTTTAGACCTATGATTATGAAATAATATTATTATAATGCAGTGGAAACTATTTTAACAATTTTAAGTAGGTACGTAATAAACCCACCAGCCAAATAACCAGCATTTGAGGTCAGTCGTGGCGCAGGGGCACAAAAGTGTGAGACTGTAAACACGACTGGTTGTGGATTCTATACTCACTCGAGAAATGACATACTTATTTAATGTCGCCGCCAAGCACGACGTTGAGTTCCGCCACTCTACAAGCAATGCCCCCAGAATTCGGCGAAAAATGGGAATGGGAGTGTCTTAAAATATGAACACAAGATTCCATCTTCCCTACCCTGGTATGTATCAACCTGCGCCACAACTCCTCTTCTATTTACTAGATCAACAAAATTAAAATTTATATTTAATTTTTTATTCAATTTATTTAACCATTACAGTATTTACACCGATGATGCGTTAACTAAATATAAAAAAAATCATAATCGGATATAGTGCGAAAAGTAAATTTGTTATTTAAAAATACGGTTATTTATTTTTATGTATTTTGTAGTGTTGATCTATTTTAATTCCGTTTCATTGAATTTGTATTTATTTGATATACAAAACGATTTAGACCGTCGTAATGAAGTGGCACAACGGCAGCGTCTGGTTGTAGATTCATTTCCCACTCGAGGGAATTTTCTCTGCTTAAAATAAATAATATTTCAAAATTTTGTATCCATATAAACTTACCAGTTAGTATTAACACTTGATCTACTCTGCGGCCTGGAGTTCAAATTCGCTTCAGAATAGTACGGCCAGGAGTAGTTAGAATTGTTCCTTTGGCACGCGTGACTGGGCACCGGTGTGGTAGTACTAGATGTAGACGTCGACGTTGGCTGCAGCTCGTTTTGCATTTGCTGTAATATCTCATCTGAAGCCCCAAGCTGTTGTTTCACTGCTATACCTCTAACGGCTGGCCGCCGGTGGAAACCTACAGGTTTTTTCTTATATAGAAAACTAATTTAGAACAAAAAATATTTACTTATCTACTGATGGAAAACAAATAATTTTTTCATTATAATTATTTTGTAGTAAATATTTTTTATATTTTATTAAAGAATAAAGGTTATTTTATGTTACTTTATTCAAATAGAATTTCAAATTAAACAATTACCACGAACCACCACGACGACCCATACGAATTGAATTGAAACGAGTGACTTTTTCCAATTGTAAACTATGTATATGTAAGCCACAAAAATATTACGAAAATTTGCTTGTGGAATGATTCAATATGGACTCGTAGTTCTTAAGAATTTCCTGCATTAATCGTAGAAGCCATAACAATGGGAACATTCATTAAAACTGCAGTCACTCGCTATTTTTCTTATAAATGGGGTCATATGAACATCATAAATCCTACTAATGATGTCTCAAATAGCACAAAACTTAATTTGTTTACCTATGTTATGTTGGAAGGATAAATAAATAAATAAAAAATTAGCTTCACGCTGTATCCCGCACATAGCAGGGTAGGCAGAGGGAACCTAGTGTTAAGACACTCCGTTCTCCACTTTCTGCCGAATTCTGGAGGCATTGCGTGTGGCAGAACTCAACGCCGCGCTTAACTTCGACACCAGAGGAAGAAATGAAAATATAAATTTAAGTAAATATTTCATCTCCTCGAGTGGCGATCGAACCCACAACCAGACGATTCGACGAACCAGACTGGCCTCCGTATAAATATATAAACAAATTATAATTAAAATGGCGACTTAAATAAGTCTCAAAATAAAACAAAAACAATAGTATAGAGGCTTTCAATAATTATTTTTCTCGGGAATGGCGTTCTAATGTGAGACAACAAGTTGGTTGATTATGCTACAATTATATGACTATAAATTGTATGCTCAGTGGGACTTATAACGAACATATTGTTTTCAAAAATATCTGACTGATATAGCTTTAAATTAGCTACAGCAACATTTCGTTTATATTATTGAAGTTTTGACTGTAGGAAAATAAAAAGTATTTGCATTTGAGACAAATTATTAAGAACTCTACAGCGCTTATACCTAATAAAAAAATCTTAGAAAAATATCGCTTTCAAAGTTTCAAACTTTTTCAGTTTCATATTTTTTTTGCTAACGAAAAGAATCAACAATGGTATACATATATTTGTCTAAATTGTGATGACTTTGTGGCGTTATAACGTTTTTTAACATTTATCTCTTAGATAATAACTTCATCAAGAACTAATAGCTATTACCTATTATTTTCTATGCAACACCGTATGAACTAATGGCCTTGCAAACCGTTTTCATTTCCATAATATATTTACGTGTTTAAAAATTTCATCATTATTTATAATTGTTACCTCTCTCGATTTCAATGGCTATTACAATTAAATCGATTTCTATGAAAATAAATTTAAACATCCCCTTATATTACTTTGATTGCATGCAGTGGTTATATTTCCAGGAAGTCATAGAGGATTTTAAGCTTAATAGATAAATTTTCATATTAAATTCACAAAATAATCTCATAACTAATGTTTATTACTATAATAAATACTCTTCATAAATGAACGCTGAATATATCGAGCTAAATAAATACATTGAAATTAATACGCAATAATTCTATTGAAAATACAACAAATGTTATCTTATATTTTAATAAAAAATATCTTTAAAAGCGTATCATAGAGGAAGATTATGTATAACTTATAACTCATAATATAATATTTCCAGCGACATGATTACAAAATAATGGAATTAAGTCAGAGATACTAAACTAGTCAAATGATTAAATAATATCAATTAATTAAATCTTTATATACACCTTAATACTTGAATTAAAATTAATTTGAGGTATTTTTTTTATTGTGCGAAGAAAAGAAGGTGAATCGTCTGAAGCAAGGATATGTAATAATACGTTTATATTATAATACACTTACCATAATCATCGTGTTCATCGTCGCTGCTAACCGGCTGGGACTCCTGACCATATCGCTGGCGCAGCCGCTCGGTCCGCGGGGCAGACGCGCGGGCGAACGCAGCTAAACTTTCATCGCTTTCAGTGGCACCTTTCACGAAAAAATATTTTATTAAAAAAAATAATAAAAGCAAAAAATAAAATCTATTTACATTTTTGCTGACTTATATTGGATAAGATTCTATCTCATATTTCAAAGGGATGAAGAAAAGAAACTAAGTAAAATCTGTATAAATGGAAACAATAAAATTAGAGCAATTGATTGATTGAGGTTTATATATGATATAGGTTTAGTAGACATGGAAGATACGAAATGGATGTGTAAAGCTTATTGCTATCGGTCTGTAGCCGGTAGCAATACGCTTTACAGTTACGGTTAAGCCTGTGGTTAACCACGTACATTGAAACTTGAAAGGATGGTGGAGCGAGCGCACAGCGGCATAAGGCGGCGTGCAAGCAATGCAGTGTTGGTACTGATGCTGTGTAATTACAGCGAAAATTGTGGGATGTGAACCCAAAACTATAAATTATTATTTTTTATTCGTAAAATATATTTTACTACATTTATTAAATAATCTTAACCAAATCGTATAATATTTTATTTGATATACTAGAAACATATTGTAAGAAATCATGAGCGCTTGACCTTTAGATTGCCTTTATTACTGTTTGATTACATTCGATGAATATTAGTATATAATATGAAATATTTACCAGAGGGTTATACTCGTGTTACACGAGTGCTTAGACGAAACTACACTACGTTTTAGCAGTAATTTCTAGTTCAGTAAATGGCTATCAGGGGTTAGCAGACTATGTAGGTATTTACATTATATAGTAATGTAATATCTGTACCAGCGTTCGAAGTGGAATAATGAGATTTCAGATTTTGAAATAGATATCAGCTTCACGTTGTATCCCGCACACAGCAGGGTAGGCTAAAGGAACCTAGTGTTAAGACACTCCGTTCCCCACTTTCTGCCGAATTCTGGAGGCATTGCGTGTTGAGTTGCAGAAGTCAACGCCGCGCTAAGCCTCGACACCAGAGCGAAGAAATGGAAATATAAATTTAAGTAAATATTTCATCTCCTCGAGTGGAAATCGAAGCCACAACCAGGTTTACAGTCACACTTCGTGCCGCTGCGCCACGACTGGCTTCAAATATTTAAAATATAAATTTAAATAAATATTTCATGTCCTTTTTATTAATTTCTTAGATCTGGTGTCGAGGCGGCGTTGAGTTCCGCCACTCAACACGTAACGCCTCCACATTTTCGGCGGAAAGTGGAAAATGGAGTGTCTTAACACTATGTTCCCTTATAGTAGATAATAAAATCTTCATCTAATTATTATTTTAAAAAAAACGACGTCTTTTATTATAAGTCACTTAATTTTCTCATATTAACTTCTGACATTATTACCCGGCTGCGGTGAAGCACGGTTTTCATTATAGTTTGATGTCTCGTAATACACATGCCTTTATTTTAAAATTGATTTTCATTTACGGCGTAGGAATAAAAGTGTCAAAATGTCATTTAAATTCAGGCCAGTCGTGGCGCAGCGGCACGAAGTGTGACTGTAAAACCGACTGGTTGTGGGTTCGATCCCCACTCGAGGAGTTGAAATATTTACTTAAATTTATATTTCCATTTCCTCGCTCTGGTGTCGAGGTTAAGCGCGGCGTTTAGTTCTGCCACTCAACACGCAATGCCTCCAGAATTCGGCACAAAGTGAAGAACGGAGTGCCTTAACACTAGGTTCCCTCTGCCTAGCCTGCTGTGTTCGGGATACAGCGTGAAGCTGTTATTTTTTTAATGTAATTTAAATTACTTAAAAGTTATATCATAGTTACTACAAATTCTCATAAAGCAGTTTATACCGTCAAGTCAGGAACACACTTAATTACGTTTCTCCGCGTAAAAGTAGTAGAAGTATATTTAAAGAGCAATTAATAAATTAATTAGACTAGAATTATTTTTTTAATGTAAATTAACTTTAAGTTACTTAAAGCAAAAGGAATTATAAGAAAAAAAAACTTTTTCGTTTAATACACATTTTTTTATATTATTCCATTGCAAAATGATATACGTGTATATTTTTCATTTCAGAATCACAAATAGAGAAAAGATTTGACAAACAAGTCAACACAGCATATCGACGATGGGACGTTGACGTTCGACGAGTGACGTCGTGACATAAAATAGAGCTACTATAACGTGTATGACACACATTCAGCGACGATGGTGAGAAATCCTGTATATCCATTTATTAAGATAATAGTGTCTCCGTAGAACATATAGAACACATAGGTCCATTGTCCAAGGAGAAGCAACGTGATGGACGTTTAAATTTGGTGTGTGTATGTAAAGCCATCATGTAAACGATGAACCAATCTTTTCATGAACTATTGAAGCAACGCCGACAGGATGTGATAAGCGGGATCTGATACGAAATTGGATTTTAGCACACACTTTGATAACTAGATTGAAACTCTTGTACACATACTGATTTTCGGTTTTCACACCATGTACTCGTATGATCGTTATTTTGATACAATAGTCATTGTATAGCTACGAACTGGTTAATTATTAGCTATTGTAGATTAGAATTTATGTTAGGGTTTAATGTTAGTAGGTAAATGAAATAAAAATGATTTGAAATGTTCAAGAAAAGGTTACCAATTTTCAATTTAAAATACATTATAAAAAAAAGTGTGAAGTTTCTTTGTTACATTTGTTCTATATAAAAATAAAGAATAATTCTAAAATAGTTTTGTGTAAAAATATCTCACAGAGCTTCTTGAATAACATTCACCTCTAATAATCTGTTGAATTACAATATAAGCCTCTTATGTTTTCTATGAAGAATATCTGAAGCTAGTAAGTGGGTGGTGCTATTTTATAGAAATATATATCTTTTTCAGGAAACCTTTCTTTTTCTTTAATATAAACAAAACTGGATTTTATTTTGTAATGAATAAACAAGTCAAGTAATTTATAATAACAGAACAATAGTATAGTCTATGTGGATAGTTATATACTTAAACTGTATAAAATATTAACGTATTTATAAAGTATGCAAATATATTTTTTAAATATAAATATGCTAACGTTTGATCTTAATTTCGCTCATTTTCCAATAGCAACGTTTATACACACACTTTTTTACTGGTGTTCATGTTAATTGGATTAAGTAGAGTGGACGAGCTTTAATAGCAAAATGAAGGATAAAGATATAATCATCTAACGCTTTGAAACAATTTTTATTTTTTTTTAAATCGTTATATGTATAGTGTAAGTATATTACTAATACTTCAATAAGTAACTCAGACATAAATTTAGAAGTAGCTCGAGTTATTTTTCATTTTGTTAAACATTTATAACAAAATATTAGTCTTAATTTTATAGAACACTAAAATAAATGTTGACATACCTGGTGTTCCCGCAACGACATCTGGGGCTGGCGCTTCGTTATGTTCATGCAGATCTATATTTGTAGCTGAAGAGGCGGATGTTCTATCTCCGGGTGGTACATAATAGAAGCCTTCATGATGCGCGGTGCTGCCAACGCACGCCGTGAGCGGGGCCAGCGTCGACAGGAACTGCCTTCGGGACTCGGATCTTGGCTAATAAGCAAGTTGAATTTATTTTATGAGGTAGTCGTAGCGCAGCATCTGACTATAAACGCAACGGTTGTGGCTTCGTTTTCCACTAAAGGGAGTGAAATATTTAATATTTTCATTTTCTCGCTCTGGTAACGCGGCAAAGCGCGGCGTTGAGTTCAGCCGCTCAAGTCGCAATGATTTATCAATTCGACGGAAAATGTGGAATGGAAGTCGCTTAATGGAAACGGAGTATCTGCACGTGCATGATACAGCGTGAATCTAAGAAAAAGAAATTTTTTTTGTTACATTTTTTTAATTACACATTTAGGTGTATATTTATCTGTAAAAATATACTCGTCTTATAACTTTCTTTTTCCAGTGAAAGATCAATGTAAAATTAAAATTACAACTAAAATATTGTTTATTTATAATTAAAGCGGATCTTTATAAGATTACCTTTTGAAGTACTATTCTTGGTTTATATTATTTATTAATAAGAACATCTGTAATATTCTCTACATTGACCTCTGACCCTCTTAAGCTCAGATGACGACGACGAAATTTAAATTAGATAAGATGTGGCACCTGAATTATATGAGAAAAATCCATCACGTGTTTTTAACAATATTTTACTTGTAATACACATAAAAATGTAAAAATTGTATTGTATGGATAACTTTATCATTACATATATTATTATGTATGTTCATTTAATTTAACACAAAACATTATACTGTATAGTATCTACATTATACTATAACTGTATACAACAAGTACGGCACTAGCATGACTTTAGTAGATGGAAAATTTTTAAATATTCAACTGATCATCATTTTACTCACTGCCATATAATAACTTTAATTCACTATATTTACTTAATTTTACATTCAAATTACATTTTACGTTTACTTTAAAAGTTTAAACATTACTTTAATACGTTTAGTTACACTTGAAACGTCCAATCTTATGAGGAGAATATATTTTAATTTTCCCGCCAACTTTCCCGACCACAGATAAAACAATCAGCGTTGCTGTAATAACGCGTCGCGTCCGAAGCTCCGACACTAAATATTTAAAACGTGACATATTATATTTACTTTTTATAATATAAATCAGAGTGATTCATTTTATTCACCCCATGTCTCGTATTCTAGTGGAAATGGAAGACCGAAGCGTTTTGATATCATTTTCATTTAGTTGACTATGTTTTTTTAATACAAGTATTATTTAACCCGACTATCGAGGTATGTATCTATATAAAGGTATATAATTATATTATATGTAAAGATATATCATTTGCGTGGTAAATCAATTGTTAAATTTTAAATGATAAAGTTATACTCGTAGTATATTACCAAAACTAAAATGTTCAATAAGTGAGAAATGAGCACAATTTCTATTTGGCCAACAACAAAATCATATGTTTTAGTTTTGGTTTTGTGGTGTTTGGGAAACAACGAACTAGAGCGCTTCAACTTTCAGCGTATCGTTTATAAGTAGGTACATAGATGTATTATTTTTTTTGTTACTTTATAATTTCACGTATCCCATGTTTTCTACTTTCTGTTCGTTTAAGAGATTTCTATTGATGGAGTCAACGCATGAAGTTTTTTTTTCAACTTCACTTAGCTTTACTTAGATAGCTATCCCATATATAACAGGGAAGCTATAGGAAATCTAGTGTTAAGATACTCCGTTCTCCACATTCCGCCGAATTTTAGAGGCATTGCGCGGTAAGTGGTGCAACTCAATGCCAGAGCGAAGAATATTATAGATTATTATAATTCCCAAAGTGAAAATCGAATCCTCAATCGAGGCGTTTACAGTCACAAGCTTATTTAGCATACTGCGCCATGAAGGCCTCTGTTATTAACATATTTTATGTACGAAGATAAAATAAAAAATATTTAATTATCATATAAAAATATGTCCTCCTGTCTCCAAGGAGTGAAACAAAGTGGATGGGAGTGAAAATAGGTGACTTGAATGTAAATTGCCTGCAGTACGCAGATGATGCTCATTGTATCATCAGAATGCGAGTTTCAGGCATTGGTCACCACTCTGAAAGAAGGGTATGAAAATAATGGTCCAAGTTTGAATACGAATAACACATAGATTCTGCTTTTTGAAAGAGATGAAAAAAGGACGGAATGCAAGATCAGTGTAATTGGTAATATATTAGAACAACAAACAGTGGTATACTTGGGAAGAATATTCAGTAGAGGTAGAAGATACGAGATGGATGTGGAAATTCGTATTGCTGCCGGTAACAGGGCTAATGGTGCCTTAGCTGCATTGATGAAATGGTGAAACGTCAGCACAGCTGCGCGTTTGGCCGTACACAATGCAGTGTTAGTACCGACGTTGTTCTACGGCAGAATGAAAGAAAGATGAATGTGGAAACACAAAATTTCGGCTTAAAGTGTAATTAATGCAATGTTAAATTTTATAAGTCGTATAAATTCCCTTTACCATTTTTTATTTTTTATTTTATTAAAGCACACAGATTAGTTACGCTCATCCACCTATAACATATTGATTGCAAAGAAATACTTGTTGTCCATCCATTTGCATAATCTATTGCATTTGCGAAACCACATTGAGGAAATTTAAATATTAAAAATAATATTATGCCTTTATAGATATTATGGTAAGTATTATGACTATTTGAATGTCGTGTTATGTCAGAGGTCGCAATTTTTTTTAAATAAACTCAACTTAATTTTGCTTTGGCTTCCCAGTTTCTCGCTAACTTATTAATTTGAATCCCAAATTATTTTTTCTTAACCGTTTATTATCGAAGGAATATGTTTATTTATTTTTTTTCTTAAAGTTACATTATAAGTTAACTGCTTTAGAGTCATAAAAATGTACCATAAAATAAAAATATTATTGAAAAAAAAAATTGTCTATCATAGTAACGTTAGTAGTAAATAAGTACCATTTAACTGCAGTCTAAGGTCGAGGACGACATAGCATTTAATTAGTGCTAATGAGATTTTTAATCTCAGTTCTCTATGCCTTTGTCAGAATTAAATGCTAAATCAAATATTGTACTGAAGTCGAGAAGTAAGCAATTCAGAGAATTAATTAAAGCAGCGCAGTCTTAGCTCAACGAATACGTTACAAATTTGCTAAATAATCAACATTTTTAACTTTTTCTTATACACAATACGCTATAATATTATGCGCTAGCTTTGGCTTTTAAAGCATGTAAATTGGACGTATATTTTTCGAGAAAAGGTAAAATTAAAATAATTCAACGGTCCGTTTACGCCGCAAGCATAGACTCAAGCATAGACTTCGTCCTCGCATGCAGCCACGTTATGCCTCCATTTTGTCAAATTAAAAAAAAAATAGTTTAATGTATAAATTATATAATCAATCTTATGCAGCATAATAAAATAATTATAGATGGTATGCGGGCGAAGCCGCGAGTGGGCCGCTATATATAAGTCAAATATTGGTTTAGATATTATTAATCGGTTTAGAGCGTGGCTTGACAAAAATAAACAAAGGAAAAGGCAGAATAAGAGTAGGCCTAATTAAAAAAATGTATTTTATAAAACGACAATTAATTTCTCATAGAACCATTTGAATTAATTAATTATATTGGTTGTTTTTTGTATTATGTATAAATAAACAGGCAGTTGAGGTTTCAAATGTACAAGAATACAAGGACAGATTACGACCTTATTTTAAGTTGGCAATTTTTAATACCCGCATAGCAAGTACATTTATAAAAATATGATACCATTTGCTACAACATTTTGTTTAATAAAGATAATATTATAGCCGTCAAATTATGTCCGTATTTTTGTAAAATAAAATCAAAATAAATAAATCAGCTTCACGCTGTATCCCGCACACAGCAGGGTAGAGCAGGGCAGAGGGAACCTAGTGTTAAGGCACTTCGTTCCCCACTTTCCGCCGAAATTCTGGAGGCATTGCGTGTTGAGTGGCAGAACTCAACAACTCTCGACACCAGAGCGATGAAATGGAAATATAAATTTAAGCAAATATTTCATCTCCTCGAATGAGCATCGAACCCACAATCAGTCGGTTCTACCGTCACACTTTGTGCCGCTGCGCCACAATTAGCCTCAAAGTTTTTTTTATTTTTTTTTAAATATCCAACAAAACGATAATCCTGAAAGTGGTTCTTGATTTAAGTTTTACATCTTTACTGTAAATACATACTAGAAATAGAATGAGATATTGTTGAATTTTATATTTAATCAATTTTGATATATTTATCTTTATTTTTGACTTACTTTTTGTTGTTCTTGATGAATATCTCCCAAATCAGGTGGTTGTTGTCGAGGCGGTACAGGCGCCGAGAGAGTCGAAGATGAGGAACTCGAAGATGCGCTTCCAAATGCTTTTTCACTATTTTTATCAATACTATTAAATGATTTGTCGCTACTGCTCGAAAATTTATCGATACTGGCCCCAGCTGGTGATGAACGCTGTTCCTCTTGTTGCTCATCGTCCTCAACATCACAAGTAAGGAGACGAATCCTTTCGGATAGCGACGTGGTCTCCTGCTACAAATTCAATACATGAAAAATTAATACCCATTGCTTAAAGTAAGTATAAAAGAATATTTAAGCATAGTGGAGAATTTAGAACATTTTTTAATATTTTTAAAGTGTTATTCCACATTTAGGAAAGAAAAATATTTATCAAAAACTTATAAAAATTTGAACGTAGCGGGATTTGAAACCATCCAAGCGCTCTGACCAACTAAGCCAAACGTTCTCATCGAGCTACGTCGAAATTCTTATACGCTTGTTACAACTAATTTATGTTGTAAGCATCTCTGCAGAGAGATTTTTACAAATTTCTACTACCCGAATATTGAAATCGTCGTTTGAACGTAGCAGGATGGGATATACTCTTTTCTTTAAAAAAACACTTTTTAGGGTTTCGTACCTCAAAAGGGCAAAACGGAACCCTCATATGATCAATTTATTTTCTGTCTGTCTGTCCGTCAAAAAAAATATGTCGACATGGAAATATGAAATTAATATCAAATACTTCTATGCCAACGCAATAAAAAAATATGAACATTTATGCATCTTTTGTGCTGAATTTCGTACGAATATCGCGTCGTGATCATAATTTTTACAATTATCAAACTCTGCAAGAAGTGAGAAATTACATTACACATAAAGGAACAAAATCCAAAAAGTTAAAATTTATAGTTATTTCATATAAAAAATCATTACACACTTATTTATAATTGTAATCAAGTTCTATAAAATGAATGCATATGGACGAATACAAACTTAAGTTTGCCAACTTTCACAAATTGTTCTTTCCGTGGACTCACAATTCTAAAATTAGTACGGAACCCCTCGGTATGCGAATCTGACTCGCATTTGACAGAAATTTTATTTTAATTAGGATTGAAACATTTAATTTAGTCAAAATTATAACCGAACGGGTGCACGATACGTAATTGTGAAGGAAATTTAGACTTTGATAGGATTACATTATTCGATACTTTTTGAGTCCACTTTATGTAATCTATAATTTGTGAAATTATTATCTGTTATATATAACATGTAAAGTAGCTGTTCCTAAAACTATACAGCATAACTTGATTTTCCAGAACCATTCAGCAATAGAAATCGACACATATTCTACTACCACTGTGTTTTATGAAAACGTGTGAATATTTATTTTAATAAATGCCACGCCGCCGTAGAGCTATAATTGGCAGGTAAAGGTTTTCAATCGAGTTCATGAATTGTGGACTGTTAAAATGTTTGCATCGTTCTAAAAACACATTTTATGTAAACAATATTTTATGTATTATTTATTTTATGTATATATATATATATATATATATATATATATATATATACATATATATATATACACACATATATATGATTGTGTGTGTGTGTGTGTGTGTGTGTGTGTATTGGCTGTATCTTATATGGGATAATATATATACTGTGGTGAAAGAGTATTTTTTTTTACATTAATGAATAAAATAATTTTAAAAAAATCTTATTGTAACTTTGCTCCTAATTTATGTATGCGCTTAAATGCGGTAATGGATATTTCATTTCTAATATTATTTCCAAGAAATCATAAAGATATGCCTATATAAAAAAATTAGCTTTACACTTTAAGGGAAATTGAGGCCAGTCGTGGCGCAGCGGCACGAGGTCTGACTGTAAAACCGACTGGTTGTGGGTTCACTCGAGGAGATGAAATATTTACTTAAATTTATATTTCCATTTCTTCGCTCTGGTATCGAAGTTAAGTTCTGCCACTCAACACGCAATGCCTCCAGAGTTCGGCAGAAAGTGGGGAACGGAGTGTCTTACACTAGGTTCCCTCTGCCTACCCTGCTGTATGCGTGATACAGCGTGAAGCTGATTTTTATTTATTAACGGAAGTTAGGTGTTATTTTATACATTTTATTTCGCTATTAACTGCTAAAGTAATTGTCATCCATATGTCATATTGATTGTATTTACCATACGATTCCGAATATGCAATCGTATGATTCTGAATACACTGACGGCCAGTTTAATTCTAAGTACTGCTGTCAAATAAACTTCCAGCTGGAAAATAGACGTATTAACGAGAATTCTGTTTTGTCTATGGTAGCGTTATGATCTTCAAATTGAACAACACAAATAGAAACCATACTGTTTGCCAATCACGAAGCTTATGTAGCTATATACAAAATCCTAACTAGTTTAAAGTTTATTCTAAAAGACTAAGGTATTAATTTCACTGTATGAGACAGTAGTAATTCATAAAGAAAAAAAAATAGGTGGTTATCATGACTTATACAGTAAATATAAATCTTATTATTAAATACAATCTTGAAATTAAAAAATATCATATTATACCAAAATTGATAATCACTAAATTATTAAACCTCATTGAATTCAATACTTTATGTATACTAAAATAGTTTTATAATTTAAATAAATAATAATAATATATTCTGTTACTATTGCAGATAATTATAATTTCAAACTAAGAGCAGAGGAGGGACACAAGCGTACGAATGTCAACGCGTCAGGTTATGAGTTTGATTCCTACTCGAGAAAATTAAATATTTAATATTTTTATTTATTCGCTCTGTTTTCGAAGTACAATGCGGCGTTGAGTTCCATCATTCAATACGCAATGCCTCCAGAATTTGATTGGAAGGGGACCGTAGTGTCTGAACTCTACCTACACTGCTATATCCGTGATACAGTCCAAAAAAGAAACAATAGGATAGTTGAATGTATACATGTATTCGTTTACTGCTGGTAATTTATAAATTGCAGTTATAATTACCACGTTAATTAGAAACGACGGTAGCATTTTTAATTAAATAAATGGTAGCACACTTGTAGTATAAGGAAAAAACAAATATTTCAAACACAATGAAAGCAAGTATATAGTAAATCTTTCACAAAGTTGCTTGCTCTGTTACAAGCTTTATTTAACTAGCCGTGTCAGTTAGAGTGTTAGAGTATGTGAAATTTTGGAAGTTCTATTTGATCCATTTCCCAGTGTCCGATTGGATTACTCCGACTTCAGTTCTGATGAAAATGAAATAAAATATTATTAATATTATTGTGAATCCAAAATGGGCCGCAACAAAATGGCTTATTACAATTTTTTGCACAATCCTTGCAAGGATGTCAGATGAAAGGGCTTGATTTGGAAAATATTATATACCATAAAAAAATCTAAGAACTGGAAGCTTATCAAAGGGGCTTTAGAGCTAAGAAAAACGGACAGGTCGTTCTTGGAGTCTTTTGTTATATCTTGGTCAGTATTCTAGTGCTCGATTGATAAATAAATAAATTATATCTACTAAAACCTCAAGATGGAGCTGAAAGCCTTTCTAAAGGGACTTCTTAGCTACGGAAGGTATATCACTAGGTTGTGTTTGATCTCGTTTTATTTAGCGAGTACTTTATGTTAAAATTATACCTTGCAATAATGATACTTTAAAATAAATGAGAAGATAGAATGTAAAAGTAAAAAATTAAAAATGTTTTTAAAAACAAATCTTTATTCCAAAAGGTCAGTTGTATTTAAATTAAATTAATAGTTTAATTAAAACTAATTGGAAAAGCTTGTATCGTCCAAGAAAATTATTTAGTGCTATATCTGTTTTTTACATGTTTTTTACAAGCAATTATTATTTTCATTTTAGTACAACTGACATTTTGAAAAAAAAGCTTGATTTTAAAAAAGACTATTTTAATTACTATTTTATTATCACTTTAAATATTTGGAAGATGATAATAAGAGAATAATACAGTAAGACATTTCAGTCCCTTGAGGCCACGCGTAATTGCATTGACTTAGATTCTGTATTTTTTCCATCGTCCGAGGGACCGTAGACCTAATATTTGTTTTTAATACTTCAACGCGATCTTGAGATAAACTGTCTTGACAGACGAACAACAAAGTGACCCTATGACGGGAACCCTTATACGATCACTTTGTAGTATTTTTCTCCTTTTAAGTTATGGATCCCTAAAAAAGAAAACTATGACTTTCTGAATTAAAAGTTTAATTTTACAAAAAAACCCTGTTAACCTTTACCTTGACGATTTCAAGTTATTCGAAGTGTGAAACAACTTTCTTGCAAAACACAAAGGAATTAACTTCTGAACTAATTACAGCGCGCAAATTAAACTTCAAGTGCAGCAAATTATATCGACTCTTCGTAATGGAACTTGTTGTTTGTTATTTAATATCATTAATAATCAAGTAGAAAATGAGATCAGATAAAATAATCTATGATCCGTAGTTTATCTATAAAATATATTATATTCGAACTCAGTTTATGTTATATATATTCTAATTTTTAGGTCATTGTTGTTTAGTTTTGGAATGTTAAATTTACTTTTTAATGGTGGAGACCTGTAGATCTAAACTAAGTTTGGTTACCTTAGGTTGTTGTTTTTTTCTGGCTTCACTTCTGAGAAGTGAACATCTTAGTGCGTTCCTCTCCGCTACTCGTCTAACTGCAGCTTCTTCTGTTTTGGGTCTTACGCCAGCGTCCCATGCTCTAAATTTAAAGACGATATAATATAAACATAATTTGTATTAAAAATCATTTGGATTTATAGCATTTAGTAGTTATTTGTGGTAGAGTTTAATTTAACAGGTCGTAAATTTTTACGTCATGTGAAACTTTAAAAAAGTTAAACATTTCATTTTCTTTTGTAGGACTAGTAAAAAATAAAACAGTTTCAATTTTAAAGTAATCTATACTTATAATAAATCTGTAGAAAAGACGTTTCTGTACATTGTAAATATTTAAAAAAAAAATTGCCAGGGTGTTAAAGGATAATTAACATAATCCATTTCCAACATTTTTGGAATTTTTGT
>DWQW01006114.1:0-16781 GCA_018249695.1 Heliconius erato demophoon
AGAACTCAACGCCGCGCTTAACCTCGACACCAGAGCGAAGAAATGGAAATATAAATTTAAGTAAATATTTCATCTCCTCGAGTGGGGATCGAACCCACAACCAGTCGGTTTTGCAGTCACACCTCGTCCCGCTGCGCCACGACCGGCCACTGATGAGAAATAATTACGAAAAAAAAGATATATGAAACACGAGCTACCTTCAACTCGTAAGAGTCGCAGAGGGAGACCTCGTTTGACTTTAGAAAACACAGTATCGACGGTACCGGAGGAAGATCTCATTGTTAACGTAAAAACCTGCCGTAGAGCAAAGTGGAGTATTTATACCGTTCTCTCTCCGATAACTACGATAGGCTTTTATTTTTAAATAAGTAAGTTCACTAAATAACAATAAAATTCTTTCAGTAAAGTTTATTATGAAATGCTTACTCGAAACATACAAACAGATAAACTTTCGAACATATAATAATAAAAATATATATATTATAATATTAAATAATTGCTGTAGTAATAAAATTAGGACTAAGTAGTTATATAGGCCGCGGTAGAAACATACGTTAATGCTAGGACAGAGTATTACACTCTATACAATTCAGGGTCGGCCGCGGCAAATGAATTGTAACGATTTTTCTTTGACGCCTCTATAACGTTGGTATACAATACAAACTGCTAGTGAGAGCGTTTTTAATGTCAAATAATATTTTTGGTGATTTCATAGTATAGTACAAAATAACCCTTTTGGATTTGAGGTCGTGGCGCAAGGGCACAAATGTGTGACTGTGGGTTCGATTTAAACTCGAGGAAATGCAATAATTAATATGTTCATTTCGTCGCTTTGTTGTGGAGGGAAAGTATGGCGTTGAGCTCCCCCACTCAATAGTCAAAGTAGGTAGCGGAGTGTCTTAACACTAGGCTCCCTCTACTTACCCTGCTACATGCAGAATAAAATTTACTGACTGACTATTTTTTTTATATTAAACAACATAGTGAAATAAAAACAATTTTATCACATAAAATAATATAATAATGAGATGATATATAGACTTAAAGCGTGGTCGAAAGCGGTGTAATGTCATAAAACTTAAAATATTACTGCAGAGCAATGATTCATTCTTAGCTCCAGAAAATACTTTAGTAGACACGCTTCTTTTGCAGGACGTGGGTAATTTAAGCACTTACATATCTGTTTGTAGGTGGCTTTTAAGATTGGTCTGAAGTATACATCTTTTAAATTAGATAAGTTTTTTGATTTCGTTAAAATAATAGAAACTAAAGTAGGCTCGGAGAACCTAGTGGCAAAATATATTTCCACTCCACTTTCCGTCCAGTATCTCAGCTGGATCTCTTTTTAACATGCATTCTCATATTGTATAGTATTATCTTTTCATACATTCTCCTGTGTATGTTCTCCATTTAACTTGATATTGGCGAAGTGATTAGTGTTCAACTGACACGCTCGGAGCGTCGTAAACAAAGAACAACAACACTTTTCTTCTACTAGAATTTAGAAGAAAAGTGGTCTGTTAAGTGGCCGTGTAAACGAAGGTTATTATTAGGAACTGGTAGATATATGAATTTAGAAATATAAGTAAACGTAATCATGCGAGCAAGTTGATATTTCCTATACAATAATACTAAAACGCTATTTAGGTTGTAAGAACTGTAGATTCTGATATCACATGAATGAAATGTGGGCGTTTCTATATGGCGTACAGAGGCCATGACGGCGTAAAGGCATAGCGATTGTCTGTAGCGCGACTTTTATGTTATGCCAAATATGGTACTAATTTTTTTTTTCAGCTTCACGCTGTATCCCGCACACAGCAGGGTAGGCAGAGGGGACCTAGTGTTAAGACACTCCGTTCCCCACTTTCTGCCGAATTCTGGAGGCATTGCGTATTGAGTGGCAGAACTCAACGCCGCGCTTAACCTCGACACCAGAGCGAAGAAATGGAAATATAAATTTAAGTAAATATTTCATCTCCTCGAGCGGGGATCGAACCCACAACCAGTCGGTTTTATAGTCACACCTCGTGCCGCTGTGCCACGACCGGCCTCAAAATTAACATATTTAACAATATGTTCATAACTTGCACCTAAACGTTATTTATGCCCCGCTAGTATTTGCCTGCTGTACTCATCCGGAATGTTAAGAATCGAAGCTCTGACCTTATCCTGGAAGGAGGGCGTTGAAACAATTTTTTAGTTTTATGCTAAATTTCATTTTGCGATACAGTATTGTTATCACGTCTCTGTCGTTACACGTTCAAATTTATTTTGTTCTTTTCAATTATTATGAAGGCGAACGCTGTTTCTTTTAAAACAATAATGGTTATTAACATTACTAAATGGTTTATGTACTAGGAACGTAATATAAGTTAATTATTATGTTTTTCATATTTCTTCTTGTGTTAAGGCAAAAATATAATAAGATTTATTTTTTATTTATGTCAGCTTCACGTTGCATCAAGTATATAGCCCCCCCACTTTCCGCCGAATTCTAGAGGCATTGCGTGTTGAGTTGCGGAAGTCAACGCCGGGCTTTTGTTTTGGTGCCAGACCGAAGAAATGAATATATTAATAAATAATAATTAATTGCCCCGAGTGGGTATTGAACTCACAACCGTCGCGTTACAGCCACACCTTTGTGCCCCTGCACCACGACAGCCTTATTTTCATGTATTTAAGATCTAAATTATAGGGCATAACAAAATATGTATACTATAATATAGTCTATAGATATGATGTTAGGGCCATCAGAATTTCAAACGTTTTACAAGGGAATACTAAAATTTTAAAAAATATAACACAAAAGAAATGCTATACATAAACGCCTTTGTCTCTTTTGCAGAGGCATTACCTTTCTAATTTTATACAGAAGGAAGTACAAATTATTGTAATAGATTAACATAAAGTCTTCATATTTTTGGGATATCAAATTAATTTTAAATATTTGAACTCACAATTACCACGTGTAGTGAGACGGGTATCATCTGTGCTATAAAAGCTATATCTGTACTTATTTAGAAAACGTATAAAAATTTGAACGCAGCGGGACTCGAACCCGCGCCTCCTGGAAACCGACCAGGCGCTCTGACCACTAAGCCATGCGGTCAGAGCGCCTGTTCGGTTTGGAATAACACTTTAAAAATGTTTAAAAAATAGCTATATCTGTCTTTTATTAAACAGACTAGTTGTCCCTCTCGGTGCTACGCCATTAATTGTTGCCTGTTTTAGTCGGTGCATAAAATATGTTTTTCTTATTAGAAATTTTTCACATCAACAATTGTACTTCTAATATTTTTGTTATTTAGCGTCACGCTGTATCCCCCACAGACCAGGGCAGGCAGGGGGGGCCCAGTGTTAAGACACTCCATTCTCCATTTTCTGCCAAATTCTAGAGGCATTACGTGTTGAGTAGCGGAACTCAACGAATCTTCTTTGATTTAATTTTTTAATTATAAGACGACGACTAGTGTAATATTTTCTATCTATCTTCTTTTTATATAATAAATAAATATGCTGGATAAACCTTGTTTTCTAAAAAAAAAGTTTCCTACAACCATCACGAAGCATTTATTTGAATAGCTATCGTTTGTATAATAGACTTACATTACCCTATTCAGTGTTATTTGTTTTTCGAGTTAGTTCACTGTCCATTTATATTAACAGCCCTATTTAGAGACAAAAATAGCTTAGAATGCCATCGGAGAAAAATAAATATATAAAAAAGATACATTCAAGTACTCCACAATGTCCCTAATAACCTAGTATTAGTGTAAAAGCATACAGGCAGAACAAACAGACAAAAACTTGTAACATATCATTGCCTTTTTTTTTTATATTAAATTAAATTTATTAATTACTACGTGCAGTGAGACGGTCATCAACTGTGCTATAACGATGGAACATTAGACTCCAGGATGCACCAGTAAGAGTGAAAGCGTACTGAAAGTACACTAGGCCACACTAGTACCAGTGCAGACACAATCAGAGGACTCGACTTTTATTTTCATTTAATAAGAACTTTAGAACTGGTGCCACTTAATTGTAAAGGCGATGATTTTGGATATGATTCTCACTCGCAGAAATAACAAATTATTTTCATTTTCAGTGAGGAGAGTCTTGGCACGAGGGTACAAGCCTGCGACTGTAAGAGCGACAGGTTGCAGGTTTGATTTCCACTCGGAGGGAATGAATTTTCAATTCTTCGCACTCCGAATACTTCCAGTATTCGGAGGAGTAAGTGGGCAAAGGAATTATCATAATGGGAATAGTGTATCTTAATACTAGGTTCCCAGGTTCCCTCTGCCTACCCTGCTTAACAGTTTTTATTACATTTTTAATAATAAAATAAATATTTAATAATTACACTTTTAATTTTTTTTTTTCAAAATAAACTTAAATATACTTTAAAAATGTTTTTTCAATTAACGTCTATTTGTAATCTTAATTAAATATTAGTTTATTCTCTTGCAATATAATTTACTCTATATTCGTACAGAATGATTCTATACGACTAGTATTTTTCTTCAAAATAAATCAAATTATAAATCTAACTAACTCATTTATAAATATTTATACCTGTATAGGTTCACAAACCATACATAATATCACATATATTATTTAGTACTTGTCGTGTGGAAATGCGCTTGCATATTTGATGTTCCTGTCTGCGGTACAATGGACGTATAAACGAAATAAAGTACAATCCCACAGGATCAGTTAATCCTTCCATTTCAAATTAAAATACTCACTTTTTTGTTTAAATAAAAACAAAAGATATTTTGTAGAGATATTTTTATAAAAACAACAGATATTTTTTATCTTTTTGTACAAATATAAAATCTTAGGCTTAGGCAGAGGGCACTTAGTGTTAAAGCACTCCGTTGTCCATTTTCCGCCGAATTCTGGAGCGGATTCATAGCGCGTTGAGGGGCGGCACTCAACATCACGCTTTGCCTCGACGCTAAAGCGAAATATACATTTAAAGAAATATTTCAGATCCTCGAGTGGGGATCGAACTCACAACCAGTTCCGATTACAGTCATATACTTGTGCCTCTGCGCCACGACCGCGTGGAGTATAATTAAGTGCTTAATTAAAGGGATGTAATTTTCAACAAGACATTGTTTGTAGATTTTCCCAAAAAAAAGTCAATATGCAGTGACCTTATTACGAGATGACACGATCTCAGGGAGAGTGCTCTTTACAAGCTCTACAGCGCAGAAAATGCACTTTAATTATTTCTTATGAAAAGGCTAATTTATATATGTACGTACATTTAGTGTTACAATGATTTTAATTATAATTGAATATTGAGGGAGTAAAAACTTAATTGTATTTTTAAGGGTTAGTTGAGTATTTCTTTAAGATCTCTCAGATGATATACGAAATTAAGCAAAAAGTATTGATACAATATACACAGAGAAGTACAGAGAGGTTTCAATTTTTATTCATTATTTTTATATAAAATTATCTCAATCTCACTGTATTAGAGGTAGCTTTCGATGAAGCCCTTATCTGTATAAGTGTATAATCAGAATTATGTACAAGTGTCTAGTAGATTGTTTTCAAATAATTAAACACAATATTACGTTGAAATTGGCGACCACCGTTGGGAACGAATGTCTAAATCAATTTTTATTAGATATGTATAAATTTGGTGCAATAAAGAATTAGCTATCTTGCACTCAGCAGGGTAGACAGAGGGAACATGGGAACCCAGTGTTAAGATACTTCGTTCCTATTAAAATAGCGAAGTAAGTTAAGCGGCGACACTCAATATCGCGCTTTGACTCTAACATTTAATAATTTATTTTTTACATAATTTGTAAGCAGACATACCTAAGTGAAATTATTTGTAATTTTCCAATTTAAATGTTATATATAAAAAAATATAAAAATAAAATAATATCTAATCTGTTTAGAATTAATTTATAAACACGTATATTTATTCTAATGGCGTACATTTCAAGTTTATAAATAAAGGAAGACACTATTGTACAGATAATTAAACAGTGACACTTGAGAATCTGACTTTCCGTTTCCCTATAAATAACTACTAAATAATCTATGAATAACTACATAATGAAACAAAGTTAACATAGAAACAAAAAAAAATAGTTCAATTTTTTCCACAATAATTGTAGTTTAATTTTTTGTTTTCATTTCAATTGAAATTTAATAAAAATAATAAATCAGCTTCACGCTGCATCCCGCACACAGCAGGGTAGGCAGAGGGAACCTAGTGTTAAGACACTCCCCGTTCCCCCGTTCCTTTGTGTTGAATTCTGGAGGCATTGTGTGTTGAGACACCAGAGCGAAGAAATGGAAATATAAATTTTAGTAAATATTTCATCTCCTCGAGTGGGGATCGAACCCACAACCAGTCGATTTTACAGTCACACTTGGTGCCGCTGCGCTACGACTGGCCAATTGAAATTTCATTTCATTTTTTCCAATATTGTAATATACATATTTTAAATCTTAATGTTTATGAGGCCAAATATGCCTTATATTTGAGGCAAGTCGTCGCGCAGGTTGTGGGTTCGATTCCCACTAGAATAAGAGACTAAATATTTAATATTTAATATTTTAATTTTCTCGTACTGGAACGAGGCAAAATGCTGTGATGAGTTCCACTTCTCAACATGCAATGGCCCCAGAATTAGAAGGCAAGTAGGAAACAGAAGTATCTTAATAGGAACGGAGGAGTGTCTAAACACTAGGTTTCTAGGTCTCTGCCTACCCTGTTATGTGCGACTAAGTAATAAGAGCGGAAAATTTTCAAAACAAACCAATAAAATATTACGTAATCAAGTAACTAATTGAAGATTTTGTTTTAAATTGCTCAGTTTATCCAACAAATTCTGAGCAAAGCTTAATAGGCCAATCAACATCAATAATAAAGGGTATCTGATATTTAATTCTACTCAATCCTTTAATACTGTCGTCCACTTCATAACTTAAGGCTATATTAGAAACAGGAAAATATTATCTTATTTTAATAAAGAATCGTTTTTTTAACATATCTTTTCAATGGTAAACAGAAAATAATAATTTATTTACTGTTGCACATTATCGCACCTGCCTGCATCTTCTGTTTATTTTGAGAGAGTTCGAAGCCCCACATTTCGTCTTGAATAGAAAGGTAAATTCTGTTTTTTTCTATTCTGAGGCCAGCCGTGGCACAAGGGTGTGACTGTAAACCTGACAGGTTGTGGGTTCGATTCTCACTCGAGGAAATGAAATATTAAAGTTTTCGTGACAAGTGTTAAGACTCTTCTTAACACTAGGCTTCCTCTGCTACTCTGCACTGCAGAGTGCAGTGTACAGCGTGAAACTGAGAAAAACAAATCTATTCTTAAATAGAACTGGCACTTACTACAATGATGATAGCGTAAGATATTATAAAAATAATATTTTAAATCATTATTTTTCGATAGCTGCAGTTAGTGGACAACAAACTTAATACTGTAACTATTTGATATGGGCTGAGATGGAATGGCAAATGAAACAGCTGGTTTTATCTGCGGCTCGCAGGCGCCGAGTCACAGTAGCTAGGGCGTAATCACCCATTGTTTGACAGTCAAAATGTACTATAATAATACATTTTTTTATATTTTTTATTTTATATCGTGTTGACAGTAAGCGCGACAGATTGTGGGTTCGATCCCCACTCGAGGAAGTGAAATATTTATATACATTTATAGTTTCATTTCTTCGCTCTGGTGTAGAGGCAAAGCGCGGCGCTGAGTTTCGCCACGCAACACGCAATGCCTCCAGAACTCGGCAGAAATTGGGGAACGGAGTGTCTTAACGCTAAGTTCCCTTTGCTTACCCGATGTCCCGTGTGCGGGATACAGCGTGAAGCAGATTTTTTTAATATATTGTCCCACACACAGCAAGTAGAGGGAGCTTATTGTTAAGACACTTCTTTCATCGTTTTTAATGCCTAATTTTTTATTAAAATTTTTAACGAAACTACTAAAATTTTCTATTTATTTTATTTTTATGCACCTGAACTATATACATCGTAAGTACTATCGAACGTAATATTGCGTTCAATTATTTGAAATCAATCTGGTATAATCTTATGTATAATTCTGATTAAAGACTTATTACAGATACGTGGTTCATTGAGAGCTACCCTCAATACAGTGGGAGTAATCTCATATGGAAATAATGAATAAAAATTCTATTACCGATTATATTAAACCACTTAATGAAGCTGTTGTGTCAATATTTCTCACTTGTTTTGAAAAAGAGCATCTGGTAGTATAATATTATTTCTTTTTTTATCGTATATTCTCCTTCGTGTGTTCTCAAAATATCCAACAATGGTACTTAAAAAATAACACAAATACAAGTAAACAATTCTAAACGAAACGAAACAAATCTCGACTGTTCAAATGTTGAAAGTTTCAAATGGTGCGCTAACCGAATGATGACATTGTAAGAATTAAACGCTGCGCGCTCGATGACACTTTGTGTATGGTAGACCTGTCAGGAAAACGATTGTTAACAAAAAAAATAGCTAGATTCAATTTAGTATTTCTTTACAAATTTTGTCTTCGTCTTTACTTGCTATTTAGCAAGATTTTAAATTGTTCAGCTTGTATTTAAATATGCATGTTTTAACCTGGATTTGGCAGAGTAGGCAGAGAGAATCTAGTGTTAAAACTCTCCGTTTCCTACTTATCATCTAATTTACGAGAAATTGCATGTTGAAAATGTTACCAAAGGAAATCATACAAATCCAATATTCCTAGTGGTAATTGATGACGTAGTTGGAGCGTATCACATAGCACTGAAGGTCTCTTGGTACAAATTCTAATTGGTTTTTTATATATTTAAAATATGTTTTTATCTTACTCTGATAAGACATTGTCAACTAAAAATATATTTATTATATTTCACAATTACTACTTTTATATAATTCATAAAGGTTTATTTTTATTAAAATTTTACTGAAATTTCAACCACTAATTGGACGGTGTGATTGTTTCGGAGCCACAAAATGTACTGGCCGCGTTGTTTATTCGACAGAAGGCAATTTTGATTATCATTTTCGTAGGCAATTGTAATGCAATAATAACTTACTTTCTAGAGATATATCCAAAAATGTGTCAATACTTTTTTATTAATAAACATTAAATAAAATTCCTGAATCATTTTTATAAATATGTCTACAAAACATTATGAAAATTAATGTTAAATTCTCGATATTTGTTTGATTTAAAGCTCATAAACTCATAAATCGGTAATGACACGGAAGGAAAACTTCTTCGTCAAAAGTTATGTTTAGTTTTAGAATGTAATAACCTTGGCTATTAACTGCTAAACGCAACGTTCTATTATCTAATTTTGTGTCCCCGCATCGCCCCTTAACCTGTGAAGTTTCAAATTATACCTTCAAATAATGAAATATTAATGACGAGACAAAAATGACCCAGCGGCAGATCTAGGTTAAAATATATATTTTTTTTCAAAAGTATTACTGCTATAAAATTAAATTTATTTTAAATTATATAAATTTATAAAACTAGTAAAAGTCAAAAAGTTTCATCGATATATATTAACAAATAAAAAAATTACATACAATCAAAATTGCGTATGGGACAAAAATGGGACAGGGGCGCTTCTAGTTTTAAGAACGATTAAAGAAATCACAAGAAAAACAAGTAAAAAAAAAAGAAATCTATAGAAGTTAAGAACAGAGCTAAAAATATTACTTCTAAAGGAATGGCTTAGATATAAAATAATATGAAGAAAACCATATTGTGCGTTTGTAAATTACAAAGTACTCTAGTGCTATGAAAGCGCTACGACGCCGCTACGACATTTGATTTACTATCGATAAAGATCTCGGTTATAAAAAGCCTCTTACTGGATATTTGATTTATTATGATGACATACTAACATTTGCCATATTTATTAAATTCCTACAGTGATTTCTTATAGTTTTAGCGTGTGTAAGAGAAGGAGATAGTTGTATTGTTCTTTTTCACCGACTTTACCGACCGATGTATTTTTTTTTAAATTATGTTTGTTATCTCAGAAATTTTGGCTGAGTGAACCGAATTTGATGATTTTTATTTGAAAGCTAAGTTTTCCTTGTGGTCCTATTTTTTTATCCATTTCTGACAATGGTATCTATAAGAAAATTACATAAATCCTTAATTTGCATTACCAACCGATTTCGATTATTCTATTTTTTTATTTGAAAAAATACACTTCAAGTATAGCTTGGTGAGAATTTTATTAGGTTCTGATTATGAGATATGGTTGAAATTGAACAAGTTGTTTTTTTTTTTGGTAAAAAATATAATTATACTGTAATAGTTACAAAAAAAGACATTGTTAAAATGGATGTCAGAAGTTAGATTCCTCATCGTTGCCTTTCTTTTTAAACGATTTCAAAAAAACAGGAGAGGTTCCCCCAATTCGCACGAACATTTTTTATGTTCTTGTCAATATGCCAAAATTGTTGGTATGCACAATAATATCTAATTAAGTTTGAAATTTTACATAGGACAACAACTAACTTGAGAAGCATCCTTTTAAAGTCTACCTATTACTTAAAATCAATTATTTATTACAATAAGAATATTATAATTTAATATTTTTAAAACTGTTAAAAATTTTAAACAACCAAAGAGTTTGAGAATAGAGTACATTGACACTTTTTTGTATAGTAATATATGAATATTATTTATGTATTATTAGTTTGTTTATAAATATTGAACATTGGGTGATTTTGACACATACACACATATTACGATAAATATTTAGACATATATCATTGTGTATCATTATTTTTGACTAATTTATTTTCACTATCACCACAACATAATTTATATGTTTAATAGTATAGATAGCGACAATACACACTGTTCTCTATTAATCTTTACAATTACTTTAATATAATTTTAACAAGTCAAATTTATAAATGTCAAAGAAAGAACAGACTTTTATATATTCGCAACCAAAATCTTGTTACATAAGAAGTAACCAACATAAATACATTTTAAAATAAGTAACTCGTATGAGAGAGCTACGCTTGCGCTACGTCATTTTATTTAGTGCCGATGTAGTATCTACTAGTTACGAAATGTAGAGCCAAGCATCCCCTTAATATATACTATGTATACACATATCTACTAATCTCTTATATACTAACCTTTTATATATCTTTATGCAGGAATCATAATCGTTAACTAACATAAACTTTTTTATATACACCCACAATTTTTTTAATATGAAAAATTGTAGAATTTTTTGAAATCCATAAAAGCTAAATTTCCGAAAAATCTGTATTCATCATACAAAATATTATTTAAAAATATTTTGTATGATGAATACAGATTTAAAATGTGCTTTTCAAATTTATATATCAAATCTCTTGACATAACTCTCGAACAATGCTACGCTGTAAGAATGACGTTGGAAATGTACTCTGTTAGAAACAAAGCAAGTAATTTGAATCATACAAGACAATATGTAATAAGTACCCGAGACAACTTGGACTGCAGGTACATTGGTTTACATAAAAATGATTATTCTAATTTACTTGCATTTAACATTATTTTTTTACGCTTACGCATAATTTTTTAACGATGCGTGATTTAAATTATGGTATGTAGGCCGTCGCGGCCCAGGAGTACAAGAGTGTTACTGTAAACGCGATGATTGCGGGTTCGTTTCCCATTCTGGGGAATTGAATATTTAATATCTTCATTTGCCTTGCTCTGGTAGAGGCAAAGCGTGGTGTTTAATTTCGCCTAAAGAATTGGGTGGAAGACGGGGAACGGAAGTGTCTTAACACTAGAATCGAAGGAACCTGCCTTCTGCCTATGTTGGTACGTGCTGCATACAGCGTGAAACTAACAATAAAAGTGAATATTCATTGAAATTATTTTACCATCTGTTTTGACTTTGAAAATAAAATCTATAGGTAAATGATCTAAATTAATTATAATTTTAGTATTCAAACATTGATTTATGTACTTGAAGTCTTGAAGTATTCGTGGGGTCGAACTTACGAAACTTAGTGATATACTAGTCACATTCTAGTTCTTAACAAAAGTGATTTATCACCGATACCGAAACCTAAAATGGCGTTGGATTTTTTATTTCTTATCAAATGATTTTTTAACAAAATTTTGAATTTATAAGTTGTTTTAAAGCAATTTCTTATTTTTTAGTTTTTCACCTGGGTAATTTAACCCTAGAACCGTATCCTGGGGTACAAATGGAAACAATTAAAATTTTTACCACCAAAGTTACGTGTTTCCTATTTTAGATTGCATTAAGACATACAAAAGACTATTCAATTTTGAATTTTCTTTGTGAGATATTAAAAGATAAACTCTACGAAATAATTTAAGATTTTCGCTTGGAGGAAAATTAAGGCATCCCTGATAATTCTGAAAGCTTAGAGGTACATACAGTTCAGGATTGTAATAAGTAGTAGTCACTGTTCAGTGTTTTAAATATTTTGCGTGGTATTAGATGAAAAAAAATAACAGAAAAATTGTGATATATTCCTAAACTCACTGCTGGAGCTTTTATCTCTTCTATATAAGTCTATACAATGTGGTGTGACCTCTACTGTTCCAAAATCTATTCTCGCTGTCCAAAGTTAAAAGACTGTACGCAACACGCACATAGTGCGTCAAGTGTAATACTTTTCATATGTTTTGCACACTAACATTAAGTGTGTGAAAATTGTAGAAATGATTAATAAATGGGAGATGGTAATTTCTATTAATAAAACTGAAATTAATGTCAAAATATTTCTAACGAGTTAGATTTTTTTTTTAAGTTTTTAATTTGTTTTTAATTAATAAAAACACCCGAACCCCAGGATACGTACCGCAAAAGAAATTCTAATATAGATATAGTGCTAAGGTTAATGTCAGACTCTATCATTAACATTTCATTAGTTTATTGCATTCACACATTGTCTATTAATAGATGCGAAACTAACGAAAACGAATCGGTACAGTCGATGAAAATTAGCATTTATTACAATTACAATATTATAATTATCTATTATTAACAGCAAGCTAGTAATCGTTCGCCAGATGTAGGTGAAAAAGACTACAAAAGCAATAGAATTGTGTCAATTGAGGCTGAGGTTACTTATTGGAAGGAAACTCGTATGAAGTATTGTTATTGGGTGATGCAAATCACTTATTGCTATTACGTAGAATCTCTTTCTGAATAATTTAGATATATATAGACGATATGTTTTTTTACCTGGTTTATAAAAACATTAACTGCTGAAATAATAAATTAGTTGATTAATAAGCAAACCACAGAAAAATTTCAATATTTAAGACCAAGACATTCTTTTTAAGACATTCTTGTAAACGAGAACAGCTTCCATAGCGGTTGCTAAAACAACACTACGCTAAAAGTGAATATAACAACATTAATTAGGTCAATGTACAGCATTGCAAAGCAAAATACCGATTTTGTAAACATTTTATTGTACGAGAACATAATAAAATACAGCCTAAAAGTAAAAGTACTATTCAAATTGAAAAAAAAAACCAGTTAGATGCGGGTCGGACTCGCCCGTAGAGGCTTTGGTACCAATTTGAATATATAAACAACAAGATGATAAATAATGTCATACACAAAAATTGACAAACTTAAGTTTGCTGGCAAATGCACTAGTCTTATATCAAATTAACAACATATAAAAGATTTGTTTCACACAATACGTGTAAATTTTAACTTTTTGGATTGTTTTTCTTTATTTGTATTGTAATTTGTGTTGATCTTAAGATAAAAGGTCTCGACGGATGAACAGACGGACAACAAAGTGATCTTATAAGGTTATCGTTTTACATTTTGAGGTACGGAACGCTAAAAAGATGTTTTAAATAAGTTTTTTAGTAAAGCGAAGTTCTATGAAGTTCGCGTTGAATGACTTCCACTGCCATTCTTGCTATGACTGTAAAAGCTCGCTTCTCCCATTTGTGCAATTAAAAATTATTCTACAACTCGATGAACTAAGTTTTATCGTCAGAATAAAAAGAGACTATCCCGTTCCATTTTATCAAAGTTTGTTGTTCTTCTGGGAGCACATTATTTACGTTAAGATACGATAAACTCGATACTGAAATGTGTTTACATCGAACTTAGTACTGAATAGTTTTGTGTATTTTGTATTTGATTAGTTATTTTTATGGCTAAGGTATAGTAAGTTAAATTTTATTATCGATTTATAAAAAAAAATTAAATATTCGACAAGTGTACCTTGCTATGTTTAACTGTTAATGAAAGTACTAGACTCAAATTAATTTCGGGTTTAGCATAAAAACAGTTTTGGCCGCGTTACAAAAAGTATGACATTTTGGCAAAACAAATATTGTATCATTAGTTTTTGAGGTCTTTACTTAGCTATTTAAGTTCGATGTTTGTGAAGATGCATGATGGAACTACTAATTCAATTTACCGCTTTATTTTTCAAATTACCACTTTATCCCGCATTAGGCTGGGTAGACAAAAAGAACCTAGTGTCAAAACACTCCTTTCTCCATATTTCGCTCGAATTAGATAAAAACATTGCTGCTGTTTATCTTGCAAGAGCGGGGAAACAAAATAAATCATTTCCGCGAGTAGGTATCAACCTTCAAACATCACTTTTGCAGTATGACGTCATAACATTATATTTTCCATATAAATTATACACGGAAACTCAACTCATAACTAACAGTTTCACTTTCTTCACATTTTTCACACTACATATTCCACACTTAATAATAACTAAATAAAATACGTGCCGACTGGAAGCGAACAATTTCCATGGATGCAGAAACAGAAACGAGTCGTGCTAACGAAAATATTTGCATTTTAATATCACCAGAGAATAAAAGTAAACAAAATTACAACATGAAACTTGTGCCGCTAACCGCGTATAATTGATTTACGACTTTATTTAGCTTTTTTTGTCTTGTTATTATTTTTTATATGGTAAAGTTTGGCGTTGAGTCTCGACTCTTATGTGCTATGTCTCTAAAATTGGGCGAAAATTGTTGGGCGGAATGTTTTGACACTAGTTTTCTTTTGCCTATAGTAGATAAGTAAGATACAGTGTAAAGTTTTTTAAATTTAATCTATTGATTTCCTTCTGTTATGTGGTAAAAAAGAAAAATTGTGGAAAATAGCGGCTTATTTTATTGGGTTTCATACTGCTTTAATATTTTCAGTTAATCTATAATAGCCTACATTTTTCTTGCTATGAATTTGATTAATATTGAATGAAAACATGAAGACGGTGTATCGGTGCTTCAAACTATTGACAAATTGATACGGGAGTTTTACTATAATCTTTTTGCAAAGATGCACAAACTGTATCAACTGTATAACAAATGTACGAATTCGATAAGAAAATCGTTTATAAGAATTTACATAAAAAATAATTGTACATTATAATTACTTTTTTTTATTTCCAAAAAAATAGGGACATTTTAGTTAAAATATACATACAACGAACCCTAATCAAAAAACTCTTAACACGATACAAAACGGAGTAAATAAAATTTGTTTGCCTAATCTGGCATATGGCTTAATGTCTGAATTCAAATTACCCTCACACTCTCCTAATGCCTCCTTGTGTCCTCCCTCAGTTATTTATGTCATCCCAAACAGTTACCGCCTACATCGCTGAAGTAAAATATTTTTGTTATAAAATAGCCATTTTTTATCAAAAGAAAACAATAGATATTTAAAAATAACAATGTTAAAAAAGCCGCAGGAGCACAAGCATGTGACTGTAAGTGCGATGGTTGTGGGCTCGATTCCCGTTCGGGGAATGAAATATTTTTTCTCGTATGCATAATGCAGCGATAAGTTCACATGCTTTACCTTAAGGTTTAAGTAGGAAGTAGGAAAAGGAGGTGTTTTATTGTGGAGCGGCGCGGCGTCTCTGAAGACCAGGATCCTAGGCTGCCAATGCCTATCCTGCTACTATTGGGATACTGCATGAAGCTAAAAAAGAGTGTCATTCCGGTCGTTGTGTTGCAGCGGCAGAGATTTTGTTCGTAAACGGTTGTGGGTTCAATTCCAACCCAGGTTATTAATTATTTTAATATTTTATATTAATTATATATAATTATATAGAACGTGTGAAGTGGGGAACGGAGTGTCTGAACACTAGGTTCCCTCTGCCTACCCTGCTGTGTGCGGGATACAGCGTGAAGCTAATTTAATTTAATTTTATATAATTAATTATTTTCATTTCTTCACTCCTGTAACAATACAATTATCTACTACATTAACATTTAACATGCGCCGTTGAGTTCCGCCGTTCAATAAGCAATGTTTAGGGGTATAGCCCACAAATGCTTAGGGAATTCGACGAATATGGAAATCTATTGTGAAGACACTCCGTTCCCCACGAACAGAGTGTCTTCACAATAGATTCCCTTTGCATACCCTGTTAAGTGCGATATACAATGTCAACTTAAAAAAAAAAACATTTAACATACATAATAGGTTAACCTCGTTTTTTCTCTGCACAATCGAATTACAGTTTAGAAAGAACGTGAAATTAGTAGGATTCGATTTTTTATTGTAATTGTATCGTGAATTGGCTTTTGCGATAATTTTTTTTTTTTTTTTTTATTTAGAATCAAAGGGATCACAAAACAGATTTACAATAAGTCTTAGATCTAAGGTATAGTTACAAAGTTAATAATTGTAGACCCAACATCAGTGATCACATGAACGATATACGATCAGAAACGCAGTGTAGATAACACATA
>DWQW01006115.1:0-16774 GCA_018249695.1 Heliconius erato demophoon
TTTATGTTATTGGGATCTATACGTAATCGCGTCACACGAAATACAGGTATGGATAAAAATCGTGAAATGAAAAAAAAATCCTACGTCCAAACTGTTGAGGCATCTTGATTAATTTCTTTAGATATGGGTTTGAAATATTTTACCCTATATGCTGTTTCCGTAAATGGAGCGCTGCCTCTTCCACCCTGTATATACATATATTTATATTTGTAAAGTTAAGTATAAAACATGATTTCTTTGGCAATAAAATATTAAAAGAAAAAAAAAAAATTAGACATTGGGTAAACACAAGCTGTAGGTTGAATATTTACGACTTTACTTATTATAAATAATGTCAATAGATATTTATGATCACTTCTAAAATATTTATTTCTTTGTATTAAGACAATAAACGTCAGTGTTTTGTATGTATGGGTACTTTTTATACATTTGCATAAAAGTTTACTAACTTAAAATACTGATAGAATTTCGATATTCATATACAATAATAACTTATAAAATATAATGTAAATTGATTTTTGTGAATTAATTAATTTACTTATTTAGCTTCTCTGGTCAATGCTGAATATAAAGAAATCAGCTTCACGCTGTATCCCGCACACAGCAGGGTAAGCAGAGGGAATCTAGTGTTAAGATACTCCGTTCCCCACTTTCTGTCGAATTCTGGAGGCATTGCGTGTTGAGTGGCAGAACTCAACGCCGCGCTTAACCTCGACACCAGAGCGAAGAAATGGAAATATAAATTTAAGTAAACACTTCATCTCCTCGAGTGGGGATCGAACCCACAACCAGTCGGTTTGACAGTCACACCTCGTGCCGCTGCGCCACGACTGGCCTCATGCTGAATATGTATTTTTTAAATTACTTAGACATCATAAATATTAAAATTTATCCGCAAACTCCGTCTCGTAATGTCTCTGAAAATGTATGGAAAGTTTAGAACAAAGTATCTTAACCAGTTTTTCTCTATCTACCCGGTTATATCCGGGTATATGTAAATAAAAAAAACACATATATCTGATACATAAATGAATGATGAACATGGTCGATGTAAGTTATACATGACCTTAACACAAATAGTTACTAGGTCACTCTTCTTTTAAATGCAAATACATTAATAAATTCTTATTTTATAAATGCATCAATTATTAATTCTTATATAATAATAATTTTATCCACGTTTCTTTAGCATTTTTATTATTGTCGACGTAATTTTAAAACAAATCAATTTTTATTTTTAATTTATCAACTTCACGTGTTCGTAACATCATTATAACATCGTCAGAATCGTGACTAGAGAGAACGTAGTGTCAAGGTACTCCGTTTCCATTTTTTGGTTCAACGTCGCTCTAGTATCTGATCTTCTTTTAAGCTTCATGGTGATGTAGACAGAACGTAGCGTAATAAAAATCTATTATTACACTATGTTCCCTAATATATAACAAATAATTTGATTAAATAAAATATATCTAGAAATCGTATAAAAATTTTGAATGTGGCGGGGAAGTCCCGCTACTTTAACACTTAGTGTATTATTGGAAACCGTCCGAACCGGAACCGTCCAAATCAGGCGATGCCTCGATGCCACGAAGAATTCTAATACTATTTGTTATTTATACTCGTATATTAAATGTCAGTTTTTGCAGTAATTATTAATTGCAAAAACTGACATTCTTGTAAAGTAAAGCAATAATAATATTTTATTATTAAAACTTATTTATATTATTTGTAATTTAATTGGCATTAATTATATAAGGTGAGATGTAATGATATACGAGAAAGCAAAAAGCATCACATTTTAAGTATCGATTGCAATCAATAATAATCCGTCTAATTTCGAGAATAATCTTTGATTCAGAAGTTCTGATCGTTTTGTTTAAATAAATCTTCGGTTTGTGTTTTCTGGAAAAAATCAAATCAAAAAATCTGAATAAGGAATATTCAGAACGATGTTTTCCAGCGTAAATTTCCAAAATATGTAATGATTGTAAACATAACAAATCTTTCAGTTACATTTCATTTTATTTAAAAATAAAATTCAGACATTTTTTTAGTTTTAATTCATATACATATAAAGATTGGAACATAGCGTGATGAAAATTTGGAGGACGTTGTGAACGTATGGCTTAGTGGTCAGAGCGATTGGACGGTCTCCAAGAGGTCCAGGTTCAATTCCTGCTGCGTTCAAAATTATTCGGTTTTCTTTAAAATATATTACAGATATATTTACAATATCTCCTTTTATTTGCGTTTCCAGAATTTCTTGTTAAGTGGTGCAACTCGAGACCACATGTTCAAAGTTACAAAGTTTGTAATTTAAATACATATGTGTATTAAAATTTTTAGAGCTCTATATAAAACTGTGATCATCGTGTTCATACGATTAAATGACGGCACGACATAACATTTATTATGTTTTTTGCTTTTACTCCTTAAAAGGGCAAAGATATATCAATATTAGATTCATTTAAAATACTTTTTTTTTCAGCTTTACGTTGTATTTCGCATGTAGGCAGAAGGAGCCTAGTGTTTAGACACTCCGCTCCCCACTTACCGCTGAATTCTGGAAGCATTCTTAGTTGAGCGGAGGAAACTAACGAAGTGCTTTATTGGACAACAGAGCGAAGAAATGCAAAATATTAAATATTTGATTTTTTCGAGTGGAAATCGATCCCATGACCTGTCCCGCTTACAGTCACACGCTTGTTATCCTGCGCCACGACTGGCCTTATCATTTAAAATACAATATTTGAAAAATATATTTGTCAAAGACGTGCGTTATCGACATTACAAAGTTACTTGCATATTATCATATATGTGCATGACGTTAAGGTTATGTATTTGCCTGCATAACCTTACTGAAGTAAAGATATTTAATTGTTTTGTATATAATGATATAGAGGCCGTCGTGGCGCAGGAGAACAAGCGTGTGACTCTAACTCTACGTTTATGAGTTAGATTCCCATTGGGGGATTCAAAATATTTTATATTTTCATTTCCTTAAATGCTTGGAAAATTTGGCGGAAAGTAGGAACGCGAACGAAGTGTCTCAGCATTAGATTTCCAGTTTCTCTCTGCCTAGTAGTATATGCTGGAACCAGCGTAAAGCTAAAAATAAATAATAAATATTTTTTAAGGAACCTGAATACATGCTTTATGATACTGTGGCCTATGGTATCGTGGCGACGTTAGTGCGACGAGACTTAATATTCAACTCATTTATTATATATTTAATTTGGTTATTTATACGCTACAAAAGAATAGCGGAAAATTATTACAGAATTGCATTTGTTGCGAATAAATTTAGGACACTGACATAGAGTGTTTACAAATATGATTTCCAAACAATATTAATTATTGTGTAATACCCCTACAATACCATCAAGTAGGAATCAAACCCACAACCATCGCTTTTACTGTCAGACCTGCCCTTGACTCTGATTCACTGTGCCACTGTAACTATAATATTGCCTGTGTTGTGCTTACTATTCAAAAATTAAAACAATATATATAAATCTGGGGCCAGTCGTGGCGCAGGGGCACAAAGTGTGACTGTAAAAGCAGCCCACACGGGGCTTCGCCCGCTTAAACTTATTTTTATATTATACAATATTTTTATACAAATCGTAGCCTATGTCTTATTTAGGTACTATATTACTGCAAAGTTTCACCTAAATCCGTTCATTAGTAGATTTGTAAAAATAAAACAAATATTATAGACACTTTAATCAGGGAAATGCATAATTTCCAATTTCTCGCTTTAGAAATAAGGCAAAGCGCGGTGTTGAGTTCCGCCATGCAAAGGCAATGGTGGAGGTGAAGCCTTCTGTTTGGTGAATACAGCGTAAAGCTAATAAAAACTACTTTAATATACATAATTAAAATTGTCAACTATTAACAAAACTGACATTATAATATTATTATAATTAAATTAAGTAATCAATTTGCTATATTCTAATTCAATAATTATTAATTTTCGAAATAATTTCTCGTTAACCGTTAATTTAATAATTAATATACATCAAAATATATCATTTTCTGATTCATTATTTAAATTTTATACCTATTAAAACACGTGACGCCGTCGTGGCGAAGTGGCACAAGCGTGGGACTGTAACGCGATGGTTGTGGGTTCTATTCCCACTCGGATGAATAGATGATTATTTATTAATATTTTGATTTCTTCACTCTGGCGTCAAGTCAAAGCGTCCCGTTGAGTTCCGCCAGTCGACATGCAATGCTTCCAGAATTCCAGGAAGAAAATAAGGAACGGAGTGTCTTAATATTAGGTTCCCTATGCCTACCCTGCTGTATGTGGGCGGGATACAGCGTGACGCTTAAAAAAAGAAGGAGGATACCTAAATTATTTTAATGAACTTATAAGTACTAATAGAATAATATATATTATAAAAGAAACAATATAACTGAAGACTAGAAAGAGTCTAAGCATAATTGGCGTAATTAAGTATAATTATATAATTTTGTTTTTAGATTTATTTAAAAAGTGCTTAAGAAGTTGCCTTTAAATTTATATGGGATCACAAAAAAGAGTCATCAAATTTTTCTAATTACTGTCTTAGTAACCGGGTAAAGAAATATGAAAGGCAGTCGTGGCACAGGGGCAAAATCGTACGACTGTAAACGGACGGTTGTGGGTTTGATTATCACTCGGGGAAAAATATTTAATATTTCCCTTTCCTCGCTCTGATAAGGGCGTTCTCCTCTGTACAATCTCTAAATATAAGTATAAAATGTATATTCGTATATTAAAATATTAGTTGTGAAAAAAAAAACAATTTATTTTATTTATATTCACATAAATGCTTAAGTTATAAAATAAAACTCCAGTGTAATTAAGGGTTTGCTGCACATCTGTCTAGCCGACGTACGTACGCTGAAGAATAGAACTCGTTCGTCGTTTTATTCATCAAGTCTCGTGACACGGTGGCGCGTCCCTTGTTCGACTTTCTAATATAATTTTAGTTTAATATTATTTTTGAGGCCAGTCGTGGCGCAGCGGCACGAAGTGTGACTTAAAACCGGCTGGTTGTGGGTTCGATTCCCACTCGAGGATATGAAATATTTACTTAAATTTATATTTCCATTTCTTTGCTCTGGTGTCGAGGCTAAGCGCGGCGTTGAGCTCTGTCAACACTAGGTTCCCTCTGACTACTCTGCTGTGTGCGGGATACAGCGTGAAGCTGATTTTTTATTTAATATTATTTTATTTTATTTCCTTGAATTCCTTTAAATTATAAGCTATGCTATGTTTATTTTAAAAATGTTATTTTTACTATTAGTAAAGGAGTTAGTATATTGAGATGTTTTCCTTTATCGAATTCTACAAGGTGTATTGTAAGTGTATGCTGTATCCCGTTCACAGCAAAGTAGGCAGAGGAAACCCAGTGTTAAGATATTCCGTTTCCCATTTTGTATACACATATATATGTAAATATATATTAGATTTTTTTAAAATTGTAAAGTCCATCGGAGGAACATCCTGAATTCTAGTCTACTTAACTAAAGCATTGACTTCGCTAACTTATTACACACAAAACATGTCTAACATGTCTCCAAATTATACAAAAAAAAAAAAAAAGAAATTAATGATTTTGAGCAAGAAATTTCATTTATATATTCGTTAAATACATATTATATTGTGATTTATTTTATATATTTAAGTTTTTTGGCAACCTTAAAAAAAAAAAGTAGAGTGTGTAACTAACCAGTAGGTGACACAGTGTTCGTACGTATTTGTGGCTAGACTGTCCGCTATTTTTGTTCCGTCAATCCTCAAATGTTCCGGGTGAATGATCTGTCGCGAAAACCAATGTTTAAAAGAAGTAAAAACATAATTATTATTTCATAAATTAGCTTCAATCTGTATCCCGCACACAGCAGGGTAGGCAGAGGGAACCTAGTGTTAAGAAACTCCGTTCCCCACTTTCCATCGTATTCTAAAGGCATTGCGTGTTTAGTGGCGAAGCTTAACGTCGAGCTTTGCGTCGACACCAGAACGAAAAAATGAAATTATAAATTTAAGAAATAAATGTATATTTTTTATATGAATTCATCATCGAATCCACAACCAGTCGTGTTAACAGTATACTTTGTGCCTTTCTGCCACGACTGGCCTCATTGGTTCATAAAAGAAAATCATAGTTTAAACGTATTTTGTGGTCCGGAAATGATGTATATAGCTCTTCACACACATTCGCCTTAACGATCTAGATAGACTCCATATTGAGACATTTTGCTACGTCTCTATCAATATCGGGACCTATAGAAAGAGACGTACGTAGTAACCGGATTGCTCTAACTGTATAAGGATTAACACATACATATTTAATACTAGGGTTTCGTCTAGTAGCGGCTGTAATTTTTCGTGTTTCGTATTAGAGATTTCACAATTAGATTTAATATTGTATGTATGTATATGAAAGAAAATATAATGTCTGATATGAAGTTCTATGAAGTTTCTGTTTGTTTTTAAATATCGTTTTTTATATTTTTTCAACATGATATAACTTTTTTTTAGCTTCACGATAGCAGGGGACAGAGGGGGCCTGGGAACGTAGTTTAGTAACTTCGTTCTCAATAAGATACTTCCGTTACCCACTATCCGCCGAATTCTAAAGGCATTGCGCGTTCAGTAGCGCAACTTAACGCCTCGCTTTGCCTCTTTACAAGAAGCAAGGAAATGAAAATATTATACATTACCTCGAGTGAGAATAAAACCCACAACCATCGCGTTTACAGTCACACCTAGTGCCATTGCGCCACAATGGCCTCTGTATGATTTTAAAACGTATAATTATTTTAAATACACACGAACGAACAATATCACAAGATTTGTTCTCATACTGTAACAAACATACGCTACATTAAGCAAAGGAGTAATAATAACGTTGTATACGTTTATATTATACAAGCACTTTCAAGAGTCTTATATGAGCGGTACGTTTTCTAATGTCTGGTCTGGTCTTCAGTGCTCTATTTAAGTTCGGGTCATTCTTCACGAGAATATATTTACATTATTATTGAATGTAATATGACAGTAGTTTGAACGTCGCTAGGTTGAAATTTTAGCTGTTTTTAAAATATATAAATGTATGAGTCGTTTTTGAAAGATTGCAGACATTTTATAGCTCTTTTTTTGTATTTTTTAGGGTTCTTTCATCACTTTGTTGTCTGTCTGTCAGTCTGCCTGTCAAAAGCCATTATCTCAGAAACGCTTGGAGATATCGAGCTTAAACTTAAACCATATGCTCAGATGTGCGGTCACTTGATTTCCTGAAAAAATCATATTTCTATATTTAGTTAAAAAAAAGATATGGTCGTATATCGCAAAAAATGTTTGTTTTACACTATAAAGGTAATCGAAATTGATAAGGTTCTTCTGGTTGACCTATAATTATGTAATTTGGTACCTAGCATCTATAGGTAGTTATACTAGTTTAGGAAAAAATCTAAAATCTGATTTGTGGTTAAAATCCTAAAAATAATATCCTAAAAAAATATATCAAAGCCGCTAGTTCAATTAAGGTATCAGATAATAGGGCTCTGGCTAAGCTAAGCTTGAAGTTCGAGACCTCCAATATCTGTATGGAACCCCCGGTAGGCGAGCCCTACTCGTGTCGTTCAGTTTTTTATATAGTTCTTTGCTAATACTTCGTACACAACAAGCTATTTGAGCAAAGGCAAGATAAAGCGCAGAGTTGAGCTCTACCTCCCGGAAATTGAAGGATGAAATGTTTTGACCCTAGGTTCTCTCTGTCTATCCTGCTTACGGCTGCCACTGCTATATATGGGGTAAAACGTCGAAGTAAGAAAATGAAACTAAGTTTTGTCAAACATTTTATATGCATATTGTTCCTAAATTTTATGCGTCTAATTCCATAACTCAACACAGATTGCCTCAAGAATTCGCCGGTAAGTATTTTAATAGCAACCGGAGTGTCCTAACTAGGTTCCCAGGTTCCCTCTACCTACAAATATCTCGCTAATGTACAGCTGATAAGTTAACGATTCTGACACAGTAGATAAATAAAAAAAAGTAAAAATATATATATTTATTTTGAGACCAGGCGCAGCGGCACGAAGTGTGACTGTAAAACTGACTAGTCGTGGGTTCGATCCCCACTCGAGGAGATGAAATATTTTCTTAAATTAATATTTCCATTTCTTCGCTCTAGTATCGAGGCTAAGCGCGGCGTTGAGTTCTGCCACTCAACACGCAATGCCTCCAAAATTCGGCAGAAACTGGGGAACGGAGTGTCTTAACACTAGGTTCCCTCTGTCTACCCTGCTGTTTGCGGGATACAGCGTGAAGCTGATTTAATGTGATTTTGATTTTATATATATTTTTTAAAACAAACCAACATACAGTAATAATTTAACGTATATAAATATCGTGTACTACGTTCCACTTACTCGATAGTCATTGTCAATTGCACTCGTTCTACGATTACGAGAGTGGGCTGAACACTTATAAAATTAAAACAAATAATAACATGAAAATTTTGCCATCGATATCGATATTGAAATGAAGATTACTCTGCCCGAGTAATTAATCGATTTGGTTTTATCGCATTCGTTATATTTCGAATCGCAATTAATGAAGTTTTGTGTTTATGTAGATTGATGTTTATTTATTTATTTGAGACCAGCGAGAACGGCAAAAGTGTGTGATTGTATTAATGCGACTCGTTGTAGATTCGATCCCCATTTGGAGAAATGAAATATTCTCTGGTGTCGACGTAAAATATGGCGTTAAGTTACGCCACTCAACACGCAATGCCTCTAGAATTTAGCGGAAAATGGACCACGAAGTGTCTTAGTACTATGTTCCCCCTGTTATGTGCGCGATACAGCGTAATACAAAAAAAACGTGATAGTCATAATATAATATATGGCTATATGATTATCTTCTTCCTTCATTTGCAATCTGGAAAAATTAGGACGTTTCAAACAGCGACGTCTTTGACAATTTTTTAAATACATAACATTCTTTTATTTATATTTTAAAATTAAATAAAAAATTAGCTTCACGCTGTATCCCGCACACAGCAGGGTAGGCAGAGGGAACCTAGTGTTAAGACACTCCGTTCCCCACTTTCTGCCGAATTCTGGAGGCATTGCGTGTTGAGTGACAGAACTCAACGCCGCGCTTAACCTCGACACCAGAGCGAAGAAAATGGAAATATAAATTTAAGTAAATATTTTATCTCCTCGAGTGGGGATCGAACCCACAACCGGTCGGTTTTTGCAGTCACACCTCGTGCCGCTGCGCCACGACCGGCCTCAATATTTATATTTTTATTAATATTTATATTTTTTAGCAGTATTTTCCCCTTTTCTAATATAAGAAAAGTACTATAAAATTAACTTAACACAACTAAGTGCAATAAAACAAATTATACATACATAATATAATATTTTCAAAGCACCTACAAAGAAAATGAGCTTCACATACGCTAATGTGATACCTAATGTCCGACCGGGGAACTAATCGATACAGGCAAATCTCTACCTTAGAAACACTCCAGTCTCGGCCCGGGCGACTTGCTTGCTACGTTAGCGAGGTTGCTATAAACGACCGCTTTGTGGAATAACCGGACGTTAAGTCTGGAGCAAATTGAATAAGACTCTACTAGGTAGAGTCCGCGCTTGGAGAGTTCTGATTTATACTTTATTAAACTGCTTGGTGTTTCTTTTGAATGTTTTGCTTGTTTTTGGATATTATTTTATGAGATTTTGTTGGTATCCGTATATAAAATTTGTAAACAAATCAGTTTTACGCTGTATCCCGCACACAGCAAGGTAGGCAGAGGGAACCTAGTGTTAAGACACTCCGTTCCCCACTTTCCAACGAGTTTGGGAGGCATTGCGTGTTGAGTGGCGGGACTCAACGCAGCGCTTTGCCTCGACACCAGAGCGAAGAAATTAAAATATAAATATAAATAAATATTTCATTTCCTCGAGTGGGGATCCAACCTACAATCAGTCGTTTTTTTATATATATTTACAGTCAAATTTTGTGGCCTCAATAAAATTTGTGAATGTATGTAAAATCACGTAGGACATATTTTTTTATTCATTCACGCAAAAATTGCATTTTTCGAAGTAAGCAAAGAGAGAACTGTTGTGTAATAAATGATGAATTTTGCCTATATCAACGTACTCGACTGTAAACGACGGCTATGGGTTCGATTTCCACTCGGAAATATTTAATATTTTCATTAACTAGCCTCTGGTAAAGAGGCAAAGCTTGGCATTGAGTTGTACCCCGAACACTCAAAGCTTCGAAAATTCAGCCGAAAGTGGGGGACGAAATTTTTTAAATGGGAACGGAATGTCTTGACCCTAGGTTGCCAGGTTTCCTCTGTCTATTCTGCTACAATACAATGTGAAGCTGAAAAATATATATTACCTGATTGCGTATTGGTATGTTAATTTATTAATTCTTATACAGGTATATACATAAAGATAGACGTGCTATTTACCTTTCTTTAGATTTTTCATCTTATCCCAAGTGTTTCTCAGATTTATCTAAATTTCAATATCACGAATCGTCAGATGACTTTCTAGAAAACATTAGTCATATATCGTTTTTGCACTTGATTCCCCGGCAAATTTTTGTTTAAGTTGAAACTACGACCTTAGAGGGTAGCGCAATAATCAGATTTTAGAAAAGAATCTTTAAACCAGATTTTTGGTATATTATCCTTAAATGAATTTAAATATAATTTTATCATATTTTTTCCAATGAAATGTTTCTTAGAAAAAATAAATACTTTAATGTATAAAGAAAGCTGAATTATAGATAGGTACTATTATGTAACTCTACTTCAAAGAACTGACAATCAATACAAGAAATTGCCCTTGTACTTATTCAACAAAAGTAATCGTTTCTTTGTCTTTAGTATTTATCTACTAACTTAAAGTTAAAAAATATAAATCCTCCTTCCATGTATATGTATAGTCAGCTTCACGATGTTTCCCGCACACAGCAGGGTAGGCAGAGGGAACCTAGTGTTAAGACACTCTATTCCCCACTTTCTGCCGAATTCTGGAGGCATTGCGTGTTGAGTGGCAGAACTCAACGCCGCGCTTAACCTCGACACCAGAGCGAAGAAATGGAAATATAAATTTAAGTAAATATTTCATCCCTTCGAGTAGGAATCGAACCCACAACCAGTCGGTTTTAAGTCACACTTCGTGCCGCTGCGCCACGACTGGCCTCAATAATTAAAATAATAATAATGAGCATAATTGTTGTAGTGTACATATTATTTATGCTATTATTATTTGCACCAGTCCCACTACTGGTACAGTAGTGAAACCTACCCGCCTTCTATCTAAATATCCTAAGAAATGACAATATTTAAATATATTTAATTTCGCCATTTTAACTCAGATAGACGTAACACGACACGGCGATGCCACATTACAAATATATCTTGATGTTCTATATTATTAAGGTATATCAAACTTATAATCTAGTAAATATTGGTAAGGGCCGTGATCGTATTACCTATAATTATGTTAGGCGCGGCGTAACCACAGACTGTAAAAACTAATTGTTTGGCCACTGGTCAGCCTGCATTTTGATAAAATCGATACCCCAGTTGGAACAGTTGATGACATGTACGTAGGTAGTATATTTGCTGTAATTCAGCCGCGCAGTACGGTAAAAACTCGCTGCGTTGAAAATACGCAACGCTGGCGCGTCCAAGGCTCGAAAACATTTCCCGGTTTCGGCATGATTGGATATCGATGTTTGAATAAAACACAGACACTGATACAAAAATTGAAATTGAAATTTAAATACGGATTTTCTTGTTTTTTGCGATGTGTAAGTTGATTATGATGAAAAAGGTTGTATATAAAGTACTAACTAATACATCAGCAAAAACGTTTAGCGCCTGATCAAAAAATATAGCAATATTGCTAATGGCATATTAGGAATATTGCTATATACTTTTGTTGTTTAGTTCATATTTAGTTTTAATTACTTCACTAGCTGCGGTTTCACGCCTGTGGTGGATGAATGGAAATAATATAAGTTGAGTATCACTCATATGAAATGATTAATACGATTTAATATATCAAATAACCTCCTTTGATAAATGGACTAACACAAAAAAGTAAATTTTGCGATTTGAACCACTGGTTCTTAAGATTAAAGCGTTCAACCAAATATACTCTTTGGTTCCATAATACCAGTATAGATCGATTATACAAATAAAAATTATATGCCTAGAATCTAGTTCATATGAAATACTGAATATGAAATAAAAAATAATTCTTGATGAACTATGGATGCTGAAGTTTTAAGTTGTTCGATGAATCATTAAAGCGGTCACAGCCAAGAGTTCAGCATGTGAGTCAGCGATGTACGAAACTTTGTAGGAAGTTTTAATAGGAACTACATGAGATTTAGTTTTATAGCTATACTGAAATCTCTACTTTGTACGGAATAGTGGTTGTCTCCCAGTTTGCAATTACGAAGTTAAATTTAATGTACAAACATACGTTATTATTATTATTTTGTAACTTAAAATTTGGGCACAAGCGTGTAACTGTAATGCGACGGTTGTGGGTTTGATTCCCCTCAGAGGAATTAATTATTATTTATTAAGATTTTCATTATTTCGCTAAACCAAGGCAAAAACGCATTGTTGAGTTCCACTAATCAACAAGCAACGCCTTGAAAATTTGGCGGTAAATAGGGAACGGAGTGTCTTAACACTAGATTTCCTCTGCTAGATGTACAGGATAAAGCGTGAAGCTATAAAAAAATAAATTATATAATTTTTTTTTTTTTTCAGTGCATAGGAGCTAATCAACTGCAAAAACCTGATGGCTCGTGATATTAAAATAATAGAGCAATTAATTACTTATTATTATACTTTTATTATTCAGAACTAATGAGGTAATATTTCAAGTCAATAGATATCAAATAGCCTTATTAAGAGAAACGCGGTCAAACATACTAAAATATATTTTATTTTATTCAAGAATAGTACTGATTTTACTTCGAGAGGGTGCACGCACGTGTTAAAATCAGCTTCACGCTGTATCCTGCACACAGCAGGGTAGGCAGAGGGAACCTAGTATTAAGACCCTCCGTTCCCCACTATCCACCGAATTCTGGAGGCATTACATGTTGAATGGCAGAACTCAATGCCGCGCTTTGCCTCGAAACCTATTTAAATAAATATTTCATCTCCTCGAGTGGGGATCCAACCCACAACCAGTCGGATTTACAGTCACACTTTGTGCCGCTGCGCCACGACTGGGCTCACGTGTTTCACCATTTAAAATGAAAAACAATATATGAATGTATCTATCTATGTACATAAATAGTTTACGCTACAATCTCTGAATATGAATAAATATTTTATTTTGTGTTTCGTTTGACTGTAGGTTTAATTTTCAGTCGTGGTAATGTTTATATTATAAATATTTATTTCCCTGTCTGGAAGGCGCGGCGTTAGGTGACGCTACTCACTGATACATTAGTTCTGATGTCGATGATGATTTATTAATGTTAGGACATTCAGTTCTGCATTTTCTTTGACTTCTTCGCTATATGCAGGAGATGAGCGTAAATAAAACAAAATATTATAGTAGGTTTTTTTTTCACGTTGTATTCCGCACAGAGCAAGAAAAGGTGAGTGAACCTGAAAACCGACAGTGTGCGTCGTGTGTGTAGTGTTCCGACACTCCAATGTCATTAAACACTTCCATTCCTCATTATTCGCCGAATTTTGGAGGCTTTGTGGGTTTAGTGGCGGAATTCAACTCAACAGAGATTGTGCATTTTAATCTTTATGAATATATGTCTTTAGTTCTACGAAAATAACGGGGTAGGAAGGAAGGGCAGGTACATAATATTACGAATCTTTGTTCTCCATTTTCCGCCCAATTTTGGACACAGTAAATTTAGAGTGGCGGAACTCAACGCCGTTTTTTATCTTGTTACGAGGAGAAGAAAGAGAAAGTAGCATACTATTTAAACTATAATTTTTTAACTATTAATAGTAAATGGAATATTAATTTAAATTTATATTTTTATTTCTTCGTTCTGTTGTTGAGGCAAAGCGCGGCGTTGAGCTCCACTATTCAATACGCATTACCCTCAGAATAGGAAGGCTGTGTTAACACTAGGTACGTGAAACCTGTATAAAATAAAATAACACAGTATTATATATAGGTAACATATGTATAAATAAATTATACTCTCAATCAGATTCAGGTCGGTTTATTTCAACGAATTCATTATTTTGCCAAACATTGAATGATGTACAGCGAGTCCGACGCTTTGATAGGATTTTAATAATGAAGAAAGATATTCCATTTGTTAAATGAGAAAATCAGGTAACTCTATATTATAAGGTTTCGTTATTAATATTCATAGGGTGCAGTGCGATCGGTTCCGTATAAAGTGTTTATTTTGTGACAGTTCGTGTAATGGATTAAAAATCAAAAAATTAAATCAGCTTCACGCTGTACCCCGCACACAGCAGGGTAGGCAGAGGAACCTAGTGTTAAGACACTCCGTTCCCCATATTCTGCCGAATTCTGGAGGCTCTTTTGTGTTGAGTGGCAGAACTCAACGCCGCGATTAACCTCGACACCAAAGCGAAGAAGTAGAAAGATAAATATAAGTAAATATTTCATCTCCTCGAATCTGGATCGAACCCCCAACCAGTCGGTTTTACAGCCACACTTCGTGCCGCTGCGCCACGACTGGCCTCAAATCGTGTAATAGATGTCGTTTATTTTTTAATGTCTATTTATATGTTGCATCGCTTTATAAATAGGACTCAAAATCCATAGAGTAATAGAAATTTAAGAGATAATTTAAAATGATAATACAGTCTTTTAATTTCACTATTTATCCTGAGTGTGAAGGATAGGCAGTAAAAATCTGCAAACCTAGTGTTAGACTCTCCGTTACCATTAAGACACGTCAATCCTTCTACATATTTTTCAATTCCTCGTGTGGGAATCGAACTCACAACCTGTCGCGATTACAGTCGCAGCTATGAATACACAGGTCTGAATACTACAACAGCGACTCCCTCGCGGCTTCGCCTGCTAGAACTACACAACTATTTATTTGTTTTTTTGGATTACTTTAGTGTTTCAATAACATTATGATTCTAAAATCAATATTCAGATATTGAACCCTAAAGTTTCATCTAATTCAATAATAAAAGTAAGTAATTTTATTAAGGAATGTTTTATAATAACAATAGATTTTCTCATTATTCTTCCTTGTAGAGATCGCGATGAGTTTACAATTTTTTTAGGTATATATATACCTACTGGTAGCTGGTAGGTAACTACTCTTATTTAGATAAGTAAGTAATATAAAATTGTTTTTATATTTCCGCTCTAAATATTGAAGCGCGGCATTGAGATCCGCCCGAGCCACACGCGATGTTACGACAATTTAGAGAAAAGTGTACAACGGAGTGTCTTAACACTAATTTACCTGAACCTGACCTGTGAAAGAAAATATGAAGCTGTTACTTGCAATGATACACAAATATTCTGAATGGATAGAATGACAGTATTCTTTTGAATAAAAATACATGGGCGTATCTAAATATATTTTCCAGTGGAGGGCCTTGATTTTAGTTTTGAATTGACGTTTTTGTGTCAGATCTCTTTCACAATTATTTTTTCAGATTTTTATTTAAAGGTCTCTTTTATAATTATTTATTCTGGTGTAGGCACGGACCATACACCCCTCCTCCATTCTTACAAATAAATGCTATATATTTCATAATTTGAATTTATTTTTTATAGTAAGTAGTCCTTATCACAATACATCATTTCCTGAGAAATGAAAAGACCTTGAATATTATCATTCCCACGAGTGGATTGGTGGTGATTTGAACCCACTACCATCGCGTTTACGGTCAGACGCTACCCCACTGCCTGGAGACAGGCATCATTGATTATAGTGATGTGACTCAAAAGCAACTGTGAAATATTTTCATATTTAATGTGAAATATACTGAGTATTTTAGGTTAAGTGTAATTTTAGCCTCCTATTTATACATTCTGAATTATTTTTATAAAATATTTGTAGTTTTTTAAATTTATAGGTTTATTTATAATAATTTTTCATATTAAGTCTGTTTGTCTGTGCTTTTTTCCCCGCTAACCTCAGAATCGGCGTAACCTTAAATTAAATTAAAAAGTTTAATAGATAAGGCTTAAATTAAAAAGTTATTTCAATATATTAATATTGAAATAAGCCAATAAATTATTATTGGCTGACACTAGTTTTCTTTTTTTTGTCAGTTTCACGCTGTATCCCGCAGACAGCAGGGTAGGCAGAGGGAACCTAGTGTTAAGACACTCGGTTCCCCTCTTTCTGCCAAATTCTGGAGGCATGGTGTGTTGAGTGGCAGAACTTAACGCCGCGCTTAACCTTGACACCCGAGCGAAAAAAAGGAAATATAAATTTAAGTAAATATTTCATCTCCTCGAGTGGGGATCGAACCCACAATCAGTCGGTTTTACAGTCACACCTCGTGCCGCTGCGCCACGACTGGTCTCAAAATAATTCAGATTAGTAAATAAACAATAGTATTTGTAGCAGACGAAGCCGAAAGCAAATCGCTAGTGTATACACATATAAAGATACATACATATATATATATATATATATATATATATATATACTGCGATAAAACCTTTACTGAGAGCTCGCTGAAATAAAATCAAACTAGCCATAGTTACGCGAGTT
>DWQW01006116.1:0-16772 GCA_018249695.1 Heliconius erato demophoon
TTATATATTTTCACCATTTTAAAATTTTGCAACTCAAGTGTGTTTAAGCTGACAGTGTTATTAAAATATTTATATTGCAAAAGATTTTCTACGTGGACTTATTTAAATGTTTTAATTTGAATTTATAATATATTTTGTTACGTGCAATTTATTAGGGGTATTTTTAATATTATAAAATGTTATTTTATATTCGGGAAGGAAAAATAACTTTTTAGAAAACGGGTAAAAAATCATCTAGACTGCGCCTATTTTGGCCTCTAGACATTCCAATTTGATGATCAGACCACTTACAAAACATATATACATATATAAAGACATGCATAAATGAGTGAAATAAAACAGAAAAATAGCTAAAATAAAAATCAGTACAATACTGTAAAAAGTAACATCATTATTAAAAGCCTTAAAGACTTTGCCAGAAATTTAAAATAAAATTAAAAATATCAATAGAATACTGTATTAATTAAATAAATAAAAATGTTAAGAATATTTTAAGTTTCTTACGACGTAGCGGAATAAAAAATCCAAGTCAAACTTAAATTGAAAAAGTTAAAGTTTTTAATTCTACAATTCATTAGATATTAGGGTGTTAAGTACTTAATACTAAACTTTTAAATTAATGTACGACGATGAAAAGGTGTTATAATTAAATTAAAAGAAAGGCAGGTAAGAAGCGCCGTGGAAAAATGGTCTACTATATAAATTATTTTAAAGTGGTTTTGATTAATAGCTTTGTAATAACTATTCTTAAAGCTTTTTAGTGTTTTTTTTAACAGACAAGGAAAAACGTAACCTTTATAGGATCACTTCCTCTTCGATCTGTCTATCTGTCAAGACCTCAAGATCGCGTTGAGGTGTCAAGCTGAGATTAATATTAAATATTAAAGTCTACCGTCCCTTGCAGCAAAGGAAAAAGTCAAGCTTCTAAATAAAGGCAATCGGAAGATACGAGCATTTAACCATCGTTTTGTATGAAATTGGGAAAAACATAAAGTTACTACTACTTCTACTGGACTTAAATTTGTCAATTTATACTATCTAGTATTTCTTATTTATATTATTTATTATTTACATTATTTATCGTATTTCCCCTTCACCTACAATTATAAAATTTAGAACAAAGTGAGAACAATCGAAAAATGGAACTTTGTATCTATATTACAGTAAAAAAACAACTACGAACTAACGTTTGTAGTCTCTAGGTTAGTATTAGAATATTTTTTTAGCTTTTATATATATTAAAATAAACAGCTTCACGCTATATCCCGTACACAGCACGGTAGGCAGAGGGAACCTAGTGTTAAGACACTCCGTTTTCCACTTTCTGCCGAATTCTGGAGGCATTGCGTGTTGAGTGGCAGAACTCAACGCCGCACCTTGCCTCGACACCAGAGCGCAGAAATAAATTAAATAAATATATATATTAAATTGTAATTTTCTTTTAAGTTCACGTTGATTCATTAGAAATGTTATAACTTTTTAACGGCGTAATTTATAAGCATAACGCGTAATTTATATCATATAGCAGCGCGTATAAACATTTATGTTGAGTATGTTTCTAAGTAAGTATTAATTGAGATTTTGCAATTTAGCACAAAAACTGTGGGACTTCGTTTAACTGTAAACGTTATGATTGTGGGTCCAACCTCTCTCGTTATTATATTTAAATCATCTAATTTCCCCACTCGGTTAGACAAAACTCGGCGTTGAATTCCGCCAAGCTAACTATCGAAAATTTGTCTAAAACTAGAAATCAAAATGTTAAATGTTTCCTCTAACTAGCGCGAAGTTGCTACTAAGAAACAATATAAGATGCATACGTAACGGACTAGAAAAATATGTAGAAATATAAAAATTCACAAATATTTTTTTAGAATACTTTTAAAAGCCAATTATTTAATTTTTGATACATATATTTGTTTTTCCACCTATACTATTAAACGTTGCAACAGAAAGAACATTACAAGGACATTGGAAAAGTATATTTCAAAAATACATTCGCTATATTTTGTATTTGAACGTGGAAAAAGTATGTTATTATACTGGCTACCAGTAAATGCTTCATTTATAGCCCGCAAAAGGTAAAAGCTATTACGATCTCCACAATAAATAAACTGGAAGGCTATCCTATAAATCCTGAAAAAGCATTGCACTTAGTCTACGAGTATAAATAAAAATCACTTATTATATTATTTCAATAAAGTGCTTTTATTATTGAGAATAACCTGCTTGATTGTAAATATATTTTTTTCAGCTTCACGCTGTATCCCGCACACGACAGGGTAGACAGAGGGAATCTAGTGTTAAGACACTCCGTTCCCCACTTTCTGCCGAGTACTGGAGGCTTTGCGTATTGAGTGGCGGAACTTCTCGCCGCGCTTTGCCTCGACACCAGAGCAAAGAAATGAAAATATAAATGGAAATAAATATTTCTTTTCCTCGAATGGGGATCGAACCCACAACCAGTTGATTTTAAAGTCACTCTTTGTGCCCCTGCGCCACGTCTGGCGTCCATTATTTTATATAAGTTATTAAATAATATTGAGGCCAGTTGTGGCGCAGGGGCACAAGCGTGTGACTGTTTACGCGACAGGTTGTGGGTTCCATACCCACTCGATATGAAATATTTAGTATTTTAATTTCTACAATATATCGAAAATTCCGCGAAACGTGAAGAATGGAGTGTCCTGGCACAAGGTACCGTCCACCTACCCTGCTATATGCTGAAAAAAAAATGAGATAACCAAAGTAACAATATACATATATACACATAATATATATACATGGAAACAAGACTACTCTATTCACCTTCGAATTCAAACCGTATGCAAGACTAAAACATAACACCGCTCGAACCCATATTACACATCTTATCGATCTTATTCATGAAACATCTTTTCATCTTGCGACAAAAGACCAACCTCAAGTTGCATAAAACGTTAAATATCAAACTACTTTGAATATATCAAAGTTCGCAAGACGAAGAGCGGTATAACGTCTTACAACAAAGTGTCTTGACACTTAAAATTGAGACCAGTGAACGAATAGTCTATTTTTTCAGCCGTAGTGTTAAGACACTTTGCTCCCCACCTTTTTGCCGAATTCTGGAGTGACGAAATTCAACGCTTTGAGTTAAATGAGAATATTAAATATTTCATTCCCTCGAAACGGAATCGAACCCACAATCTGTCACGTTTACTGTCACACGCTTGTGCCCTTGCGCCACGACTGGCCTCAGTATTTTTTTTTATTTTCACTTTAATTTAATATACATTTACTTTGTTTAATATATTCTTAAGTCGCGATGAATCAATTATGGTTATAGAAATTTGAAAGTATAACTCAAAGATGTAGGCTGAGAACGCAGTGCATTCCGTAAATCTTTTTATATTATACTAGAGGGCGCGCGCGGCTTCGCCCGCTTATTAGGATACGTGTTCAATAAAATATTTTTAACAGTCTGAATTTAATTTTTTATAAAAATCGGTGGCAATTTATAGATTTTTCCATATAAACTTTCAACCCCTTATTTTAACTCTTAGGGGGTGAATTCTTAAAAACCATGAAACACGTGTTCAATGAAATATTTTTAAGAGTCTGAATTTCAAATTTTGTAAAAATCGGTACAGATTAAATTATTTTTCCATACAAACTTTCAACCTCTATTTCATCCCTTTAGGGTTGAAATTTTTCAAATTCCCTTCTTAGTGGATGTCCAGAATATGAAAAAATACATCTGCCCAAATTCCACGTTTCTACCATCAGCGGTTACGGCTCTGCGTGCGTCTTACCTCAGTCAGTCAGCACAAGTCCTTTTATATATATAGATTTCTTGGTATTTCACAAGGTAGCAGTAATTTATTAAGACATAACTACTAATTTTACGACCATTTGTATGTACATATGTGCTATGACAGGTGGAACCCAAAGTTTCGCTCAAAGTTCTAAATATTATTAAAGATTCAGAAAGAGGGAACCTAGTGTTAAGACACTCCGTTCTCCACTTTCCGCCGAGTTCTGGAGGTATTGCGTGTTGAATGGTGGAACTCAACGCCGCGCTTTGCCTCGAAACCACAGCGAGAAAATCGAAGAAATGAAAATATAAATGTAAATAAATATTTATTTTCTCGAGTGGGGATCGAACCCACAACCAGCCGATTTTACAGTCTCACTTTGCGCCACGACTGATCCCAAATAAAAATAGAAATAATATAGGTAACTTCAAAAATATTACTTATATTTTTACTCAAAGCTAAAATACGTTAAACTTAACATAAAGTGCCAGTTAGTTATTGAATAAGAGACGTATATCAGATATATGTTCACGCGTGGATGCTGTTCACTTGAGAGCCCTCTAATTTAATTTTTACAAGTAAAAAGCTCCATACTTTTAAGGTTCCAGAATGCCAATACAATATGATATATTAGACTTATTTAATTTCAATTTTATATTAAATTTATTTATAAAGCTACCTTTAGTAGGCTCTGACGCCCGCCTGTGTGAAAGTGTAAAATTTATTCAATAAGAAATAATGAAGCTTATATGTCAAATTTTATCTTAACTTTTACAGGTTTTTTATAACCTTAAGAACATCTCACTTTTTTAAAAAAAAGCTATATGGCGTTGGCTAAAAGAGCGATGTATCTTTTATTTAAATATAAACAGCTATTGAAAATTAAATTATTATTAAAAATTAAATCGATTGTACAAATCTCAACTAACGAAAACGAACATAAGGGTATGCAAATGAAGTGAACTCAATTTCAGCATCGGAAGTTCACAGGAACACACTACTACACACCACAGCTTTTTATTACGCAGCGAATTTCATATAAAATGCATAATATAAAAACTATACATACGTAATACGTAAATTATCGTATCTTTTGATAGCATTCACTTAGAAACAAGTTTCTAAGTCATAAAATCAAGATTTTATTGTACTAATTTTATCTTGAAAACTCCATGCAATCTCGTCTTGACAGACGGACAGGCGGACAATAGTGATCCTATAAAGGTTTCCGTTTTCACCTTTAAAATACGAAACCCTAAAAAACTATAAAAATATATGTAACGTAAATAAAAACATGAAAAGTCAAACAAGATTTTCCTTAGCAAATGCATATAATATTAAATCATAATTTGACATATCCAGCGAGTAGGGTACGCTCACCCGTAGGGTCGCACAAGCCAATGATCCCGTATTGTGGACACGTACGTGACAATACACTTCCTTATGTACTGAATCTAGATTTACAGTGAATATTGCTATATACTTCCGGTGAAACATTCTATTTCGAACTTAATGTGTATAAAATCTTATATTATATTAAAGCAGCTTTATACCATAGTGGCGCAGTAGGACAGCATTTCTATCTGTAAGCTGGGTGGTTTTGTGTTCGATATTTACTCAGAAGATTATAGTCATTTCCCTGTTCTTGGTAAAAGCAAAACCCGCCGTCAAATTCCACTCTCTCTTAACACGAAATTTCTCCAATTCGGTCTAAAAGGGCTCTCACATATAACAAAGAGCAACCTCAGTTTCGTAATGTAGATTTACATAGCTTAGAACTTAGTAAAAAATATACAACAGACGTGTAAAAAGACATGTCACTAGCACCGGATTATAAAATAACATTCCTATATAAGGGACTAAATAATCCCTAATTTAGTCCGTATTCATAATATTATATATAAAAAATTTACCTAGTTGGAATTCGATTTTTGTTATAGTTTGATCTAAAACATGAATACCAACCACAGATAGGGGCTTGCCTCAAGACCAGAGCGAAGAAATGGAAATATAAATTTAAGTAAATATTTCATCTCCTCGAGTGGGGATCGAACCCACAACCAGTCGATTTACAGTCACACTTTGTGCCCCTGCGCCACGACTGGCCTCACAAGTAATTTATTTTTTATATAATTATCATATAATTATTAAGCGTACTGTGGACAATTATTATAGCGATAATAGCGGCATTTAAACAATTTCCGTTATCTACACGACACGGGAATATCATAACGTATGGAGTGTAATTAAACTGACATGTATGAAAAAAGTGCTTTAACTCGTCAACTGATAATGCTTACATGTAAAGGTGGACACAAAATTAACATCTGCTATTGATGTAGCGTACTTTTTTTTGCTAATATGTTATTTATAGATGAAAATTTTAATTTATGAACGCTTATACTCTTTCGCAGCGTTGAGTTTCGCCACTCAGAACGCAACGTCTGGGAAATTCGGCAGAATGTGGGAAATGGGGTTTCTTAACACTAAATTTCCTCTGCCTACCCTGCTTTATGCCAGATTCACAGCTGAATAAAATATAATATAATATTTTTTTACAAATTTCTGTTTATTCACACACTTAGCTTAATTTTAGGAGTGGTACTTTTCTCCGTTCTCTATATTGCTCATATTTACAAATATTGTATTCAGGATAATAGAAGTGACCTTTATTTAACCGAGGCAGGTAGATCAGTGCTTGAATATTTCTAGTGGTCAGTTTCAAGGTTTTTTATTACACTAGAGTAGGAATAACTAAACTAATGTAAAGACACTCTGTTTCCGTGCCGCCGTTTCACCGCCGAACTATTTAGGCGACTCAAAGCCGTGCTTTGCTAACCACCCAGAGCGAGAAAAAGAAAACGTTAAATATTTAATTCCTCTGAGTGAGAATCGAACCCACAACCGTCGCGTTCACAGTCACACGCTTATAATCCTTTGCCACGACGGCATTTATTTATAAATAGTAAATATATAAGAAGATTACTCTCTACACTCCACAAGTATATAATATTTACATTAATTAAAACAATTTGTGAGACTGTTTAATTTGTCATTGCTTTATGCTTGCTTTGTAATCAAACGATGGTGGAAAACCCACACGAAGGTACTAATGCTATACGGTGGTTAAAAGATATGAATACAATGGCTGCGGCCTGTTTGATCTGACACGATAACTTATACCTAAGCAATCTCATTCGTTTACATTGTCGATAATTATAGCACTTTACATAGAAAGGAATGTTTAAGTGAACTATTTTACAAATTTACTTGATTATTATTGTAGAAAAATGATCTTAAAATAAATTATTCACGCATAGTTCTTTCTAAATGGGGAACGGAGTGTCTTAAAACTATGTTTTCTCTGCCTACCTTGTCGTGCGCAGGATACAGCGAGAAGCTTTTTTCAGTTTTTCTATCTATTATATCTATTGTATAATTTTATGAAACTTTAGTTAAGAAATTCCACTTTCTTCCCCGTATTTTGTGTAAGAATTGTATAAATTCTATTCTATTAATTCTATTTAAAGAGAACATACGAGTTACCATATACGTATCTATTGATCATATCTATAAGAAATATAATTGAAAAAAAAAAATCAAAATAAGGCATAATATTTAAATATTAAAATCATAAAAAATGTACAATACAATTTCACGTAATATTTTTTTTTAAATTTTGCAAAGATCAAATTTACAGCCACATGTACATTTACATAGTTACAATAAAATAATAAAACAAAAACTCACCAAAATACTGTTTCCATATAATGTGTCATACGATTCAGCTTTCGACGCGACATTTCTCAGCTTGCACGGCTTTTTCAAGGGTGGAGGAGGCTGACCATGTTTAGGGGATGGTTGCTGATTTTGACCCGATACATGATTGGTATTGGCCTTGTCCTTTTCCTTTACAGATTTGCTATTGTGGGTCAAATTATTCTTAGTAAAGTTGCCAAGCTGCTCGAACATACTGGACAGGTGTTGGGACATCATTTTGGCGTTTTCTCACCACAAATTCAGCCAAATTCATACAAACACAAGTTCATGACTGAATTTTAAAGATTGTCCATTGTTTAGTGTTTACATTTTTCTTGAACTGATGGATATAGCCAAATAAAATATTTGGGGAAAATCGTCTCTATTATGTATAATTTCTTATAAAAGTATTTAAAAAAGTCAAAAAACCTTCCTACAGTGCTAATGACAAAAATAAATAGCAAGCGCACGAATTAGTATTTCGACTTAGCTTGATGCGAATATATGGCCTAGTGGTCAGAGCGTTTGGACTATGCAAAAGGCGCCGGTTCGAACCCGCTACCTTAATTTATTTGTACGTTTCCTAAAATATTTTCTATTATATATTGATTATTTTAATAGTTTTCTTATACAAATATACTTTACAAATAATTGATGGTGGTGAGTATGGCATATTATATTTCTTATGGTTACCTAAATAGTGTGAATATGACAGTGTGGCAGAACAATGTCGCAAGCGGTAACATTCAACTTTAATGTACTTGCTAACTTGCGACCAATATTATTATTAATTATTTAAATGTCTGGAGCAAATAAAGAATATCTAGTTTCGACCGATTTCTTAAAATTTTTTTAATCAATTTTCATCAGTAATATTTATTTAAATTTATATTTCTGGTTCTTCGCTCTGGTGTCGACGCAAAGAGCGACGCTGAGTTCCGCCAGTCAGCACGCAATGCCTCCATAATTCAGCAGAACGGTGTGTCTTAACATTAGGAATACAGCGTAAAGTTAATAACTATGAATAGACTTTGTTTAGAACAAATAACTTACCTATTGGAAAGAATAACAACTAACATTAGTTAAAAATAGCAATAAATAAGCAAACCGACTGTACATTCAATCTACCGTGTTATTACACAATAAAAGTATAATTACACGTTTCTAACATCTTCAAGTAAAAGATTTCGATGGTATTTTCCTTGAATTGATACAATCTTGCTCTGTCCAGAGAAAAAGTAATTCCGCTCCGGCCGTTTGTAATGAGCGAATTTCCTCACTATCCCAAAGGCTTGTGAAACAACGTCAAACAAAAAATAATGAAGCAATATTTTGAAAGCGTTTTGGGCGAAACAAAGCCCCCAGAATAATAGCCCTCAAAGTTGCGTTAAAGTGACCATTTCCATTGTCTTAGTACGGTTTCGGAGACCGTATTGAATTAAAAATAGCTGGAACAATATCATTCATAATGTTGTTGTCGCTGCATCGTCAAAAATATTACAGTTTTGCTTTTTATGTTAGTTTTGTGGTAAGTTTTAAGAATTTTCAGTTAAGATATTTTTATAGTGTAGAGGCCAGTTGTGGCGCAGGGGTACAAAATGTGACTATAAAAACAACTGGTTGTGAGTTCGATCCAGACGTGAGGAAATGAATTATTTATTTAAATTTATATTTCTATTTCTTCGCTCTGGTGTCAAAGCAAAACGCAGCGTTGAGTTACGCGATAACAGAGTGTCTTAACACTAGGTTCTCAATGCCTACCCTACTTTTTGCGGGATATAGCGTGAAATCAAAAGCAATGTAAAGTTCAAATGCCAAGATAGACATATGATATATTTGGAGTAAACAGAATTAGATTTATGAACATTATATCTACATTTTGAACAATAATACTACTTTAGTTTAGTTAGTCAAGTTGACTGTTTATTTATATTTTATCAAGCATCACAAAACAACACTCCTTCTAGACAATAAACTGGAAGAAAACCATTTCTAAGAACAATGGAAACATGTCCAAATGGAACAGATCACAATAACTTGCCTTATCTTGTCTAACTTTGGAACGACACTTATCCACTTTCCCTAGAATCGATGTCACTCCAATATATTTATTGACGACGTGTAAATGTCACAGCCCTCATATAAGAGATAAGAGCAGTTGTATAAACATCACACATTCATTGGTTAAACGGTACGGCCTTTTGACATTATTCGTATCGTATTTGATTTTAAATGACATATAAGCTTTGTGTTTTAATGCTGATTGCTGATGCGGGAAAAAATATTTGTAAATTTTTAATATATGTTAATATGAAATTTATTATATTATATCCTACTATACTGATCTATAGAGTGCATACTATATGTACTGTTGTTTTATAAAGATGAATAGTTTTTTAAATTTTGTTGAACGTGCTAATCTCAAAATATTCCATTCATTGATGAAGACAAGAACTTTAGATGTAATCCACTGTACCTGCTGTCAGATCTACCTCGGACAATTAGAATAATATATGAGATATAATTCTTATTTGTGGCGTTGAGTTCCGCCACTCAACACACAATGGGAGAAAGTGAAGAACAGAAATGTCTTAACACTAGTTTTTCAGGGTCCTCTATCTACTCTTCTATTTGCAGAATAAAAAAAACTACGACTTTTATTTACTTTAGTTTATATGCCGTGTAGTATACAAATACTAAAGGTAAAAATATTGTAAATTGAAAATGAACTAAATATATCTAAAACGCACAAAACAAAAGCGAAATGAAACGTCAGAGCAAGGTTTGCAAAAAACGATACCTTTTACAATTCGTTTTTTTTATTGAAACTGTCACAGATACCTATTGATTTTGTATGGTATAATCGAAGCTTTGAATCGTTATCACAATTTCTTTTGTTACTTTGACGATGGTATCAGAAACCCGTATGAAGCCTTGTACTGACTTTAATATTTAAACAATTATTTTTTTCTGTACCGTACCTTAAAAGATAAAAATGGAACCATTATATGATCACTTTGTTGTCCATCTTGAGATCACATGGACCTAAAATTAATAATAAATATTTAGGTCTATGGTCCCTTTAAGTACAGAAAAAATCAAGTGTAATCAAAACCTATAGGTTACTTCCCGTAGACCTACACTTATGAAATTTGGCACAAAGTGAGAACTTGCAATAAAATAAAGGAAAAATCCAAAGGAACATCAATAGATATTTCATAGAAAAATTACAAACTTGTAAATATAGTTCATTTTCTACAAAATGATTATATACGTTCGCAAATTTAACTTTTTAAAATTCTACTTCCCGTTGACATACAATCCTAAAATTGGTACGGAACCCACGATATGCGAGTCAGACTCGCATTTGACCAGTTTTAATATTAGAAATATTTTTGTTAAAATGTTTTTTAAGACTGCCTAACTTTCTTATCCATTATTCCGCTTTCATCAGCTCTTAAGATTGCAACTGTTTACGTTTTTCATCTATTTAAAAACTCAAGTCGGTTGTTAATTTGCAGAGAAGAAAACCATGTGGCTGCTGCTTAAAATATAAATAATCGTGATCAGTTGTTATTTAAAAAAAAAAGAATACCTCTATTTAGACTTGTATATTATTTAATAGCGCCACATAGCCATATGCTCTGTCTAAAGTCTAAACGTATGTCCAGTACAGAACTATATTGTATTAACCTTGTCCGCATAATGTATAAAATCAAACCAGAAACTGTACAATTATAATTTCATTTTATATAATCATTTCAACGTAGGCCTTTTTAATATAACTATTTTATTTATTTTTGAGGCAAGTCGTGGCGCATGGGCAAAAATTTTGACTGTAAAATCGACTGGTTGTGCGTTCTATCCCACTCGGGGAAATGAAATATTTATGTACATTTGTATTTTCATTTCTTCGCTCTGGTGTCGAGGTAAAGCGCGGCGTTGAGTTCCGCCACTCAACACGCAATGCCTCCAAAACTCAGTGGAAAGTGGGGAACGGAGTGTCTTAATACTAGGTTCCCTCTGCCTACCCTGCTGTGTGCGGGATAGAGCGTGAAGCTTAAAAAAATATGAAACAAAAACCGACTTCAAGCAGTAAACTATGCAAACTTAAGATTTATATAATTCTATTATTTATTACTAACTAAAATAAAACTACACTGCAAGCACTACCTTTTAAATAAAAAAAGAATCATCAAAATAGACAAATCGCCACCTAGGCGAATGTTCTGAGGTAACAAAAATAAATACAGTTGAATTGGGAACCTCCTTTTACAGAAGTCTGTAAAAAAATTGTTCCGCTGCCTACTACGCAATGCCTCAAGAATTCGGCGGAAAAAGGGTACGAAAATGTCTTAATGGGAACTGAATGTTTTACCATTTGGTTCCCAGCTTTCCTCTGCTTACCCTGCGATGAATGCGATACAGCGTACAGAAGGAACCTACTGCCTAGACATTCCGTTTCCCATTTTCCACCCACAATTTTTTGGGCATCGCATGTTGAGCGACGGAATTCACTAGATCGTTTCATCTAACAGAGAAATAAAAATTATTGAAATATTCCTCCGATTCAGGTTCGAAACCACAACGCATTACATTTACCATCAGACACTGTACCACGACTGACTCATTCACTCGGTACTTGCGACATTTCTATACAGATATACACATAATAATTTTACACACAGCTTTTAGATAATATATCCTCTAATATGGGCTCAATAGAAAATATTGTATAAATAATAAAAATAAATAAAAAATATTAAACCAAGTTCTCATATCGGTTCACGGGCCATGACTCCGATCAAACGGCTCGCCGAAACTTTGCTCAGTGAATTGTTATTAGCGTAATTTTCTAAATATAACTTTTTTTGTTGTATGAATATTTTTAGGTGGAGAAGTAGTTAAAGTCAAATTATTAGGTTTAACCTATGTACAAACTTTGCCATATTTCTGTCAAAATAACATCATTAAATGGCCATAACGACGCTAATCGTGGCGCAGGTTCGATTCTCATTTAAGGATATTATTTTATTTTAATGAATTTTGAATTCAGCCACTCAATACGCAATGCCTCCAAAATTTGGCGGATGTGCCTTAATGTGAACAGAGTGTTTTAATAGTAGGTTTCCAGGTTTCTTCTGCTTACAATTTTAACTTTCTGGGTGTTTTATAGCAGAACTTTTTTTAATCTTATTTTTCTTGAAGTCCAGTGAAAATGTACTTTTTTGTTTACATTATGTAAATATAAGAATCTTTTATGTTGCTTATTCACGTCCTGAAATCATGAGGTCTGACTGACCAAATATATATATAACATAATTTCAAATTATTTTTTGCTTAATCTACAAATATAATAAAACTGCAACTCATCGCTATCTGTACATGGAAGATATATGAGAAGATCGATTACTAGATACTTTTATCAATGTAATAGAAACCAAAACATTTATTTTCAATATGTTTATTGGTAAAACATTTAGTATTAGTTTTATTTAAATCGATAAACTGTTATGTTAACATAAAATATTGCATGCGGCAATATTGCTATAAAATAAATATTTTAAATTGGCTGAAACTTTAGTTTTCTATTATAATATTATAGAATCACGAAAGTAATAAAGACGAGAAAATAAGAAATTTTGTAGTACAAGCGGGCGAAGCCGCGAGCAAGTCGCTAGTATTCATAAGAAAAAGTTATATTTTAATAATACAATGCGTCTCCTTTTCTATTATTTTCTAAATAAACTTGAGTATAAGGAAAAGGTACTTTCAATATTAAATAAACGACATTGTAGCACAAAATTTTGAAATGAGCAATTTTTGTAAAGAAGTAAATGAACAATAGACCTTTTTAAGTCCTTGTACAACTGAGCTTGTTGTTAAATTTAAACCGCGAGATCAGAATCTTTGTCGGGGAAATGTGTTATTATAATTTTTTTATAAAAAAAATGATGCCAGTCGTGGCGCAGGGGCACAAAGTTTGACTGCAAAATCAATTGGTTGTGGGCGCCCTACCATTTTTTCGCTCTGGTGTCGAGGTCCTACCCTGCTGTGCGCGGGATACAGCGTGAAGCTGATTAAAAATATTATTTTAAAAAAATCAGTCACTCTGCTTAATTATTTAATGCAATTTGAAACTCTAAATTTTAAAAAAGATATGAAGTATAACATCTAAAAATCTTTCACAAATCAATTTTATACCACACTGCGAGTATTTATCATTTTATCATTATTGTATAATATAGAGAAGAAGCTGTTTATTTTTAATGATATAAAATTAAATACTAAATAATATAAGCATTCTTACAGATTGGTCGCGTTTATATCCGCTAAATTTAGCTAAAAACCATTTGGACAGACAATATTAATATTAAAAAATAATCATACTCCACTGAGGAAACTAACTTTACAAAAATATAACTTACTAAAAAATTTTATAACCTTTGCGTTAAAAATAGTTGACTTTTACAAATTATGTTAAAGTATGTTTGATAGTTTAGCTTTCGTAGAATTCTAGGAACACGGTTGAAATGTGAATATTATTAGAATATGAATCAGAATTCTACAATAACAGAGACTTTCTTGCTAGTGAAAGAACTTCATTTATTTGACTTTCGTTTTCTTGCTATGGTAAAAAAAGGGTGGCGTTCAGTTCCGCCACTCAACACGCAATGTCTCGAAGGTTGAACAGAAAGTAGAGAAGGGAATATCTCAACACTGGGTTCCACAAAATGGAATTCAACGCCGGTTTGTCTCCTTAACAGAGCGAGGAAATGAGAATAATTCATTACCCTGAATTACAATATAATACTGCACCATGAAAGGCTCTATACGGTAAAGAAATGAAATAAAACATAAAAATACAACACAAAAATAATGAAAAACTGTGAACAAAACTGAAATGAATTTTATAAAAATAAAAGATGTACGGGGTTAACCTCTTAACTTCAACATAACTAGAGTCAGCTTTACTTCACCACTAATGGATGGCTAAGACCTTTTACTGTATGTCTTCTATATATTCAGTTATAATCATGTGAAAATATATTATTTTATTACTAACACTCTAAATTTCACAAGTTTAATGCACGAAAATTATGAATATTTTGGTAGAATGTATAGTATTAAATGTGTTTCACTTTTATTACTACACATACATACATAATATTTAACAAGTACATTTGATACCTCGGTTTAACCTCATTAAAAACTATAACTTTTATAAAATGAATGTAAAATGAACTTTGAACTAAAATAGAATCAAATTTGTCATATAAGAAGTAATCACAAACAAATATATTATTTTAAGAACGTAAAAAAATACTATTTATTTGTCACAATTTTTTTTTATTTTAAATCAACGGTGTAGGTAGATGGTGCCAGTGCAAAATGCCCTCTGCATCTACTTAAACAAACCGATTTTTTAATTTAATCACTCAAAATAAAAAAAAAATGTCCATAAATATATACATACGTCTGAAATCACATTTCTATGATTAGTCATTCAAAAGCTCCGGCCAATTAAGTAAGCTATACGTACGCCGTTCACGCCGTGCCGCCACGGTGAATGAAATCGGAATAACCGTATGGAAATACGATTTTGTTACATTTTGCGATTTTTATTTAAAAATGCTTACAATTCGTTTGTTAATAATGCTTAAATTAAAAAAAATACCAGAAATACAACATATTTTTTCATTTGTTAGCTAACATATAACTGTTTTATTTTTCTTGTCAAAAATAAATGAAATTTTAAGGTATTTCTTTAAAGTCTAGATGACTTTCAGCTATACAAAAACGACTTTCACAGATTTGAAAAATTCTTATAATATTATAATTTTTCTTTATATCATAGCGAAGTCATGGTTAGAATTAGTCTAATAATACTAATATTAAATTCATTATGTATTAGTATATATATATACATTTATTTCTAAGTGAGTTGAATGCAGTCGCAATTAGATATTCGAAGTAATGTGGACTTACAAAAAAAGCAATTAGGACATCACTAATTGCTCACGGATTAGAGAAAACGTATTTCTTAGGATAGACAACTACGCTTTGAAGATTTTTACACAACTTTTACCAAGTTCATGGCAGTTACTACATCGGGATTATAGTAGGTAGAGCCGATATAAGTTTATATAAAGCTGAAAAGTTTACTATGAACCTTATGATAGGAGACCATCGTGGCTCAGGGGCACAGGTGTGTGACTGTAACGTGACTATTGTGGATTCGATCCCCGTTCGGAGGATTGAATGATTAATTATTAATATTTTCATTTCTTCGCTATGGCATATTCGGCGGAAAGCGGGCAACGGAGTTCTCTCTGTCTATTCTGCTATATGCGGGAGGCAGCATGAAGCTGTTTATATGATCCTTCAATTTGACTGGTAGGTCATTTATGAATAATCATGTTTGATAGTAATAAAAAAAACATCCCCTAAGGAACTGTAAAAAAAGGGGAATCTTATTGTTTTTGTTCGAATGAATTTACTGTTTAGTTTTAGTCTTGTTTGAAAATAACCTAAAACGCAATGATCATTTATTAAATTTATTAATCACATTCTTTAAATATATATTAAAAATGTCCTTAAAATTAGTTATAGTTTTATCATGATATACAAAGTTCAAAATTATAGTACAACATATAAAAGTAGAAAGTTAAGTTTGAAAAAATTAAAAGCAAATTGTATTGTAATATGTAAGCTTAAATTTTCGTTTAATTACCTATTTGTTATAATATGATTACACAAGACTATAATTTTGATTAAACAAGACTATTTATAAAATATCTACCGCAACTGATCACCTTTAAGAGAGCGTTTTCCTTGTGTTCATAGTAATATTAGTCGTAGAACTAGCTTTATTATTTATATTATTTAATATATTTCTATAATATGTGTGTCTGTATGCCAATAATAATTTACTTTTCCATTTTTTAAATACTTTCATAATAACTAAACGCGATATACACATACGAATTTCTCAATTTTTTATCATAAAGCATTACTTTTCTAATGTTATTTAGGTATTATCCTAAGACATGAAAGGAATAGAGTCGAATTTTTCAGGGAATTTAATTTAAAGTATTAGTTTTGCAATCTATATACGCTATTTTCGTGTACTATATAAATATATTTGTTTTACAATCCTATGTATATGTATGACCAGTTCGAAAGTTAAAAATTTTTGAGTATAAATAAACCCTTTTT
>DWQW01006117.1:0-16771 GCA_018249695.1 Heliconius erato demophoon
TCACTTCAATATTACTTGTGAACGGAACGCGTAATTAAATAACTGAACTAAACTATTATTTATAAGATTGTATTTATCTTAAGTTATAATTAAATAATATTATAAATTATATTTATAATATTTTTTTATAAATGTTTTTTTTTTAATTAATTATATTATTTACCAACACGATTAGTTCTGGTATGGATCGTTACATCCTCTCCTCTGCTTTCCCTACTATGCAAGACACAGCGTGAAGCAGAAACAAATGTAAATATATATTCCAAAAGCCAAACATTGTTTAAATGTGAAAATAAAGGAAACTTCTAAGTGTAGTACAAAATTTAGGGAACGGAAAGGAAAATAAGCGTAACAACTACAACCTACTTTTTTGAAATACCGCTTTTTTGAAATAACAAAACCTCGCTGGCTCTAAAGCAGAAAAGTGATATTTTCATATTAATTCAAAAACTCGTACTGTACCGCTGACCGTTTAAAATAATAAAAATTGTTTTCAGTGACTTTTGAAATACGCCCGAATGTTCTGAATGTCTGTTGTATGGGAAAAATGTTTGGAAATACATTTTTTTTGAAAAATGGAAAAGTAACTACCGCTTCAACTAACCTGTTTGCAAATTGTTTAAATAGATTTTTTATAGTTTCACGTTACTCCTATCAAATTCAAAAGTTTCTCTGTTATATTATTACAAAAACTGGCAGCTATTCCTTGTGATATTCAATTGTCATTAGTTCCAAATATTTTCATCCTTCAAATATCCCTGAACAGTGTGTAATATTTCATAGCATTAGTTCGCAAGTCACGATTATGATAGCTCGTTTAAAACATTCAACCGAGTTGGAGAATTCGACCTCGCTTTACTTCACATATCTGTTTTATTACTTTATCACATGTTATTGAGCTATAAAAGGGAAACAGACATCTGGTACTCTTTGGTTATTTTCCTTGTAATTCTAATTTGATTAAAATTCCATAAATTGAAGATAGTCGTAGTGCAGGGGGATATAATGTGACTGTAAAATCGACTAATTGTGGGTTCGATCCCCACTCGACAAATTTCGTAAAAAGACTTTTATATTCATTATTAACTCTAAATTCTTCTCTGACAAGGGTTACCAGAGAAGAATTTAGAGTTAATAATGCTGGCTGCTCGCCTATACATGACATTGTCCTATAAACGTCAATCGCCTCCTGTTAACTCGGCATATCACGTTTCTTTCTACATAGAGAGATAGAGAACCGATGTTGACACCAAGATATTCCCACCTCTGTCTTCTATGTATACATTCAAAACTCTTTCGTTACCGAGTGACTGACAGACAACGCTCAAAACAATAACCAAAACTAATAGACTTGGGAAGTTGAAATTTAGCATATAGATAGGTTAGGGAGTGTAGAGAAGCACTAATAGGGGGTTTCTTAAAATAAAATTAAAAAAAAACATTTTAAAATTTTAAATTCATATTAACTCTTAAAGGCCACACAAACAGAGCTGCGGGCGACGACTAGTATATTCAGTTATTTCGTAATGATCGATGTTAGTGTTCATTTCGGTATAAAGCGTTACAGGTCGATGTGTCGCTGTAACGCACGCTTGGATTTATACGACCTATTGGTATAATATCATACAAAATTAAACTTTCAAACAAGGTGATAAGATAGTTTATTCATTGCGAGCGGTTGTTGTATTACCATAATTAAATGCGTATTTAGCGGTACACTCACCTGTGCCTATTGCGAAAATTTAAATCCTACTAAACTATTCATATCGGGATTTCAAATATATATAAAAAAAATTAAAATTAAATTAGCTTCACGCTGTATCCCGCACACAGCAGGGTAGGCAGAGGGAACCTAGTGTTAAGACACTCCGTTCCCCACTTTCTGCCGAAATCTGGAGGCACTGCGTGTTGAGTGGCAGAACTCAACGCCGCGCTTAACCTCGACACCAGAGCGAAGAAATGGAAATATAAATTTTAAGTAAATATTTCATCTCCTCGAGTGGGGATCGAACCCACAACCAGTCGCTTTTGCAGTCACACCTCGTGCCGCTGCGCTACGACCGGCCTCAAATATATATCTCTTTCGTATATATATTTTAATCAAACAGATCATCATTCATCGTTCATCCGTTTGGTAGTTACAACGCCACAAACAGACAAACACACACACACGCACACATATATATATATATATATATATATATATATATATATATATATATATATATATATATATATATATAGACAGACAGAGGCACCCTGGGAAACCAGTGTATGACACTCCGCTCTCATTAAGACATTTCCGCTTCCCATGTTCGGCCGAATTCTGGAGGCATTGAATATCGAGTGGCGGAACTCAACGCCGCACTTTGCCTTGTTACAAGGCCGAAGAAAAAAAATATTTCGATATTTTATTTCCTTGAGTGAGAATCGAACCCACGACTTGTCGCGTTAACAGGTTCAGCTTGTGCCCCTGTACCACGACTGGCCTTAATTTTCCTCTTAACCACCAAAGCGACAACTTACTCCAGCCATATATTTAAGACTAGACTAGACTAGACTACAGTAAATAAGTAGTTTCACTGTGTCTCACATATTGCAGGGAAGAAAAAGGGACCTTGGGAACCTAGCGTAGATTAGACTTGAATTAGAGTAGAATACATGTATATTATTTGTTTTTGCTACTCAACGATTTGAAAAATGTATTCTCGATTTCTACTCGAGGAAATAAAATATTTGATATTTCCATTATCTTCTTTCTGGTGTGGAGACACACCGCGGCATTAAGTTCCGCCACTCAACACTCAATACCTTTAGAATTCGGTGGAAAATGGGGAAAGAATTTTCTTAACACTGGATTCCCTCTGCCTACCCTGCTGTAGTCCGGAATACAGAGTGTAAAACAAATTAATTATAAATGATAGAGTCTGTGAGCCTCATTGTGTATTCATAGCGGGCGGTCGCGATTTACGAGATTTAGTAGTCGCTATGGTCTAAGCGGGCAGAAGGAATTCGCTACCTGTATTTACCAATAACAGAATATGGAAGTGTCAGCGCTCCTTTTACGGGAACAGCATATAGAGTAAAATATTATAAATTCATACCTAAAATAATTAATCGAGATATCTCAACAGTTTAGACATAGGATTTTTCTTATTTCACGATCTTTATCCATACCTGTATTCCGTGTGATGCAGTTACGCATACATACCAATAACGTAAACACATACTACTACAAAAATACTACTAAAGGTTACTCAATTTTGAACTTTGCCGCCAATACCTACGACTCGATTTCGGAATGAGGTGTATGCGGCGGTTTTCCTTTTATAGGTTTATGTCTGCGTTTGACAAATGACGTTTTATATTACAACAATAATTTTATTATTTACTTTGTTTGAAAAAATATTATATTAGGCTTTTATAGAGTAGTTAAAACTGTCGTTTCATTTAAAGTTGTGCTAACACTTCCATCCCGTATATATACTGTCTTGATGCAGCGGAACATATCATCTGACTATGAACGTAACGTTACGTAAACGTTGTTGATATAATAAAAACTTTGTGCAAAAAATAAACCATTAAACAAAATCAAATTCAAATAATATAAAAAAATATTAAAAATATGAAGGTACATTGCTCGTAAACGTCAAATACCATCAGTTCCAGACCTAAGAAGACTGGACCGGACCACAAAACATAATTAATAAGTATGATGCCGTCGTATGACAGTAAGTACAAAATTATGATTTGATTCCCTTGGGAAAATTAAGTGCTTACATATCCTCATTCAGATACCCACAAAAAGTGGCCTAGGTCATTTATTGCATGCTATAATTGTATGAAACAGCGTGAAACAAAAAAATAAATCAAAAGCAATAGTAGTCTTTTAAAAGTAATATAACGTCAGAATTGAGCTGATCTAGAAAAAAATATTCGAACCCACTTAACAGCCCGCAAGGCATCTAACTTTGGTGAGCTCAAGTGAAAGCTCGGTCTCATCGCCTCTTATTATTTCCCAGCGCGTGCTCGGAGTCGCGACAATAGTTCAAGTGCTCTCGCCTCTTGCCTTTAAGGAAATACAATTTTGCTTGTTTTCACTTTCTTATGGCGTGTTTTCATTTTGGGTAAAGACGTATATTGAATATTAATTGTTTTGTATCATATATTATGAAATGCTTAGGGAGAGTAAATAGTGATCATTTATTACATTCTTGTTTTCTAGGGTCTGGTACTCTCAACATGCAACAACGAAACTCTTATAAGATCACTTCGGATCTATCTGTCTGTCAAGACCATTTATCTCGAGATAGCGGGGACGTGTTAAACGGAAATAAAAAGCATTCAGGTTTACAATTCTTGGAGACAACGCTCGAGTGTTTGCTGCATTTTGTATGAAATATAAAAATTCTATCTAGTGCACCTACAGTTATGAAATTGTACACTGTGTGTGAGATCTTAAAAAACACATAAAAAACACTGAAAACATAAAATATATAGGTATTTTACTGAAAAATATCATTACAAACTTATAGTTGTAGTTAATTTCATACAAAATGAGTGCCGCTAACTTAATTTGGTCAACTTTATTCGTCGCGTAATCAAAAATACCTAAATTGTATTTACCATAGACTTCGTCTGTTTACTATCGCACGTTTGTGGCTCTGAAGCACGATGGCCTCACCGTCTCTATGATGGGAGGAAAATTTAGAACTACTGTATAATGATATATGGTAAAAATAATAATTGAGGTATGGTAAAAATATAAAAAAAAATAGTAATATTCCGTCATCTCTTCCCGCAAGTGCTCCGAAAAATCCTCTCTTAGCCCGATTTATTATAGTATTGTACTCCGTGCTTCATCTGTCAGTTACTCAACGAAAGAGTTTAAGGCATATGGATAACGAGGCAAAGCGCGGCGTTGAGTTCCTCCACACAACACGCACTATTTCTAGAATTCAGTAGAAAGTACAAAAGGAAAGTTTCTTATTAATAGGAACCTAGTGTCTTAACTCTATGTTCCCCGGTTCCCTCTGCCTACCCGGCGTGAAGCTAAAAAAAGATTAACTTTTTTCGTAATGTATTTGTAAATAACATATTCACATATATAGTATCGTATATATAGTATATATATTTCTTTTCGCGAGTGACGACTGACGCGCGTGTATTATGCACGTCGCGGCGTTGTAAGCTTAATATACTTTTATTTGAACCATGTTTGTAAAGGTTTTCCTGTTCCAAACAACTTTGAATTGTTTTTTTAATGTATACGATATTTAACTGTATAGGGCTCCGTAGAATAGCATAAAACGAAATCTTTATAATTTCAACATACCTGCCTGCCTGTTCGTGAAAAATGGAAAAAAATATTATATATGTTGTAGATTTCAATGAAAATTGATTTGGGCAAGATACAGCCAGTGGATATCTGAGATATGACACATTTTTATAAACTGTAAATATAACTTTTTGAATTATACAATGAATGTGAAAGACTAAGTTATTTTTTGCTGACTAAAAGTAATAGTGGATTTTGGTGTAAATAAGCTTGCTTCTACGGAACCCTTTATGGACGAGTCCAAGTCGCACTTTGTAATTTTTATCTAAATATTACAGCTGCAAGCTCTGGGTGTAGCTCTTCGAAAGGTAGACAATTCTTTAGAAGAACGCTTTGTAAAAGGTGTAATTTCACATCTACTCTATATATGTATGCACGTATCGTGGCGCGTCCCGATTGTGTTGATGTACCTCCGTATATAGACGGAGCAACTGGGAATTCATTTACAACAACCTAAGTGAGTTTTGAAAAGGCTATTGCAGGTATATTAATTTCACGGTTAGAAACATTTCGAAAGAATCCAGACAAAATCGTATGTCATTTTTACATTGACATTTTTTTTTGTTTCGCGCTGTATCTAGCATTTAGCAGGGAAGGCTAAGAGTACCTAGCGTTTGAACTCTCCTTTGCCTAATTATTAAGACATTGCGTGTTAAGTGAAGAAATTCAATGCCGCGTTTTGTCTTCAAAAGAAATGAAAATAATTCATTCTCATTTGTAGTCAGTCACTTGTGCAACTGCGCCAAGAAGGCCGCACATCGAAATGTTTCTAAACGTAAAAATATATAAGTGCCTCTGAAATTCTTTTCAAAAATGTCTTCTCAATTATCCATAGTTTATTAAATAAAACAACATCATAATGAAATAAAAGCGGTATTTGATAAATTGTTAGGATATAAACTATATTTTATACACATATATATAATATATGTTATATATATATATATATATATATATATATATATATATATATATATATATATATATATATATATATATATATATATATATTTCTCCCTCCCACGCTGTCCCACAGGGACCTCCCTAGCTACATTAATCACGCCGGAATGCCAACTGCTCGCATTTTTTATTTTCCCAATGTTCCTCTATTAGTCTCACTCACGTGCCTGATGCAGACTCTATGGGATCACAACATTGAATACGCTATTGAAAAGATTTATAAAAATAGCAGTGATGTAACCGTAAAGTTATTGTGGCGCATTATAACATTGTTCGAAATGAAAACCTAATGTTAAGACACTCTGTTCTCTACCTTCCTCCCAATTACTAGACATTACGTGTGGAGTGGCACTCATCGTGAGAAGCGAGCCCACAAACGTTGTGAAGACTTTTACTGCGAGTACTTAAAAAATGTTTTTTATTTCCCAAAAAAGTGAGTGTACATTTCATAAACATAAGCCACATTATACATGGATTATATATATATATATACAAAAAACAAAAAAATATAAAAGAAAATAAAATAAATTGATATCAGTTTGAAAATTCATACGTTTTTGTATATACCGTAAATAAAGTGTGTTTATTTTACATAAATTGCTAACGATTTTTTTTATTATTTTGATTGTACGCATTACGGAACCATGATATGTGCCTTTATCTATACTAATACTATAAAGTTAAAGAATTTATCAGGGGCCAGTCATATCACAGAGTACGACATGATATGTCGATTCATGCGACAGATTGTGGGTTCGATTTTCAATCGAGGAAATGAAAAAATGTCCTCGTAGTAAGAGATCTTAATCTTAAAATATTTCCTCCTCCTCCTGTTTTCTTTTATAGCATTTAAGTTCTATAAATTTTACCCTAGTTAGAAAGAAGAAAGCGGGAAACTCTGATAGACAGAAGAAAACATGGAATTTGTAACGATCCATACCAGAATTAAAACGTGTAGTTAAATAATAAAATTAATTTTAAAAAAATATATAAAACAATATTATAAATATAATTTATAATATTATTTAATTTATAGTTTACAACAAATACAATCTTATAAATAATAGTTTAGTTCAGTTGTTTAATTACGCGTTCCGTTCACAAGTAACATACCATAGGTAAAACACGCAGATATAAAATATATTTATTAAAAATAATTTAATAATTATAAGTAATCATTGTGTATTATAATTTAAAATAAATAATAACATATTTAATATTTTAATTATTGTAAAATATCATGTTGGCTGAATAAGTTACTCTCAACGTCAAAGTCAAGAAAAAGGAAAGAAAGAGAGGAAAGATGGCGGACGCGTCTGGTGAAGGATAATTATTCAAAAATGTTTGAGAAGTTTTAATTTATACTTAATATATATTTAGTTACATTTAATATGTAAAAAATAATGTGAGTTACTAAATATAAATAGTGATATAGTTGTTCGAGGCTGTTTGTTTTGGAATATTTCGTTGGTAAGTTTTAAATAGCTTATTATAAAAATAAAGAAGAGAAATATGAATGCATGCAATGACATTACTATACAGATATAAATATTATTTAATTATTAAGTGGAAGTAAATGCATAAAGACGATTCATGAGGTACGTTAAATTACAATTTTATTAATGTGCGTAGAATACTTGCCACCATTTTCGTTAGGTGTGTGTATATGAGTCGTGAAATTGATATTATATAGGTTTGGTAACTCATATATACTTCGTACATATTTAACTAATTAATAACTAACTACATTTCTAAATATTTAAAATATTACTGCAAAATAAAATATATATAAATATAGTAGTATCATTTATAAGACGGTAAGAATTTATAAATTAAAAACTCTTTATATGATTGTCGGAGTTCATTGACCCTATGTTTTACTAATAACTGATATTGTTATCACAACCGACTGCTGCTTTGCTTCGCTGGTACTAATATGCTTGACTGGGTGAATTGCTATGACATTCAATTGTTGTTATACCGCGATCGACGTTGTCTCGCGTGTCTTGTGCGCTTGCGATCCACAAGCGCATAAGACACGCGTTAACATATATACCACAGGTGACACCATTCAGCCTCCGTCTTCTGAACTTGTTTAAATCATCTGATTTATTTTGAGATCTTAGAAAAACTTATTATTACTAATCTGAGCTCGGATCATTGTGGTCAAAAGTTTTCGGTAAGATGAATTAGTCGCAGAACATCAACAAACAACAATTAGAGCAATCACTGAAAGTAAAATGAATCGTTTTAATAGTAAAGTGACAGAAAAATTCAACAGATAACAATCGATTGTATATGGCAAATACTTTTCAAAAAGCCATAAGATTTATCGTATATGGGAGCTTGAGATTCTCCTTTCAAGGATGCCAGTATTATAATAAAGACCAGTCATCGCACAATGTGTGGCTGTAAGCCACTCCGTTCCTCACTTTTCTCCGAGTTCTGGTGGAACTAGACTTTTTACCACCACTTTATGCCTAGAAATCAGATCGAAAAAATAAAAATATAAATGTTAATAACTATTTTAATATAATATAAATGTATATTTTATCTCCCCGAATGGGGATCGAACCCACAATCTCATTCAGTCGCGTTTAAAGTCACACTTTGTGCCCCTAATCCACGACTGGCCTTGGATTTGTACTAAAAACGGTAGTAAAAGCAATTTCTTGTCTAAATATACATATATGTGTAGTTTAAAATAACGCCCGACTCCCGCGCTAATAGAGTGGACGCGAGCAATTATTGGGCATTAATTATAGAGCCTTTACTATAAAGTGCTCGTTAGCGTTCGCGTTAATTTAATTTTCATATAGTTTCTAAAATAAATAAACCAAAACTATCATTGAAGCTGTCGTGGCGAAGCGGGACAGCGTCTGACTGTAAGCGTGAAGGTTATAGATTCGATTCCCACTCTGGGGTATAAATTACTTTCATTTTCTCGCCACAGCGAGTACCAGAGTATGAAAAAAGAGTTGAGTTCAACCATTCTACCATTTAACACGCAATTTCTCGTAAATTGGGCGGTGCGTGGGGAACTGAGTGCCTTATAATTTTTAACTAAAACAAATCACCTATAAACTATCAAGCTAATGCTTCAACAACTTTATGTAGTACATATGCTTCAAATCAAATTTTTAAGGCTGTTTACTTTACTTGGCACTAACTTCAAAATTATAAAATCTTTCTTTAATTATTTTAGTTCAACAAAATCAAAGTACGTTTTACTTAAGTAATGGGTAGTCCTTATAAGGATGCTTCTCAAACGAGTAGGTAGTGGTTGTTTTATGTAAAATTTCAATCTTAATTAAGTGTTATTTTTATTTAAACTAACATTTTAGCATATTGAAGAAAACCTACATAAAAGATTCCGGCGAATTGGGAACCTCTCCCTGTTCTACATACCTAATGCAAATTTAAAACTTATGTGATTTTCTCACAGATACCATTGTCAGATATAGACCAAATCACTAGTTTTCAAATAAAAAAGAATCATCAACATCAGTTCACCCAGTCAAAAGATCTGAGGTAAGAAACATAAAAAAAATACAGTCGAATTGATATCCTCCTTTCCTTACAGAAGTAGGTTAAAACCATTCTCTACAGAAGCGGGATACAGCGTAAAGATAAAAAAATAACCACGATACGTTCGTTACCGTATAAAGAAAATCGTGGTAACACAGTTTAATTATACGGTGATTAAGTATATGCAATGTTCAATTACTTTGTCATTCATTAACAAGATTTTCAATCTGTGTTTTCGTTACATTTTGTATGAAATCACTTTTTTAAACTATAAGATTTGACGGTCTGTATCAAATATAAGCACCCGATTCTTAAGAGTCGCAATGAAAACACAATTGCGGCTCGATAAAAATGTGTGGCTTAGTGGTCAGAGTGCGCAGACTGCATCCTCGAGGCGGGGCTTCAAATCCCGCTACGGTCAAAAATGTTGTACGTTTTCTAAAAAAGTATCTATATTACTCCTCTTATACCGTGATGGTCATCAATATTAATAGATGCTACAAATTGGAAATTGAGCGGAAGAGATCGTGGAAATAACTTCATCTTACTCAAGCAACTGAGGTTAAAGTTTGAAAGTTAGGTAGGACATGTTGAGTTGCGGAATCTAACGACGCGTTTTTGTTTACCAGAACGTGAAAATGTTTTTTTTTTAATTTGTAAAAGAATTTTGAATTGAAAACCTAATGTTCAAACACTCCAATGTAAATAGGGAATTTTCTTTCCAATTGTTTAAGATATTGCGTTATATGTTTATACGATACGGAATCCAAATTTGTATATGTACTTTATAAATTAAAGTATGTTTACAACTATGTAAGGCTTATGTCAATGTGAAAACCCTAAAACACGCTTCACTGGTCTAGCTCAGATGACGATCCTAAAAACAAGTCCTCAACATCGACCCGATAAGCCTCACGACGAAGTTGGGTCAGAACTCATTACACCCCTTCTTGAACACCAACCACTAAAGTACGAGGGGAGCGACAGATTTTATTAATTAATAATTTGTTTGTATATTTATATCTTTGTTTATCGATGCATGGATGCTTTTATCAATGTAATAAAATACAAAACTAATTTAATTTAAATTACTTTTAAACTTTTTGTTTTTTTGTCAATGTGTTTGTGCACGTTAAACGTCTCAAAAATTGCTTATCTGATTTAAATGTAGTTTTCACTAAATTTAAATATATTTTTCACAATTTTATTTTGGCTAACATCGCCTAATATTTTGTATTAAAAATATTTCAATCGGTTCATAAATAAAAATTATATCATTATAAAGTATTTTGTTCGGCAAAATTGCTAGATAACAAGTGTTTATTGGCACTTTAGTACTCAATGTAGATATTGTCTTTAAAATTATAACTTTATTGAATTACGAAAGTAATGGTTGCGAGGCCGCGGGCGCGTAGAGTTAGTGAGCTATTTCTCTAATAGTGTTATTTCTTTATGGAAATAAAAATAAATATAACAATTTACTTTATTACACACTAGAGGGCGCGCGCGGCTTCGCCCGCTTATTAGGAGTGAATTCTAAAAAAACCATGAAACACATGTTCAATAAAATATTTTTAACAGTCTGAATTTAAATTTTTATAAAAATCGGTGGCAATTTAAAGATTTTTCCATATAAACTTTCAACCCCTTATTTGAACCCTTAGGGGGTGAATTCTTAAACCATGAAACACGTGTTCAATGAAATATTTTTAAGAGTCTGAATTTCAAATTTTATAAAAATCGGTACAGATTAAATTTTTTTTCCATAAAAACTTTCAACCCCTATTTCATCCCTTTAGGGTTAAAATTTTTCAAATTCCCTTCTTAGTGGAGGTCCAGAATATGAAAATAAACATCTGCCCAAATTTCACGTTTCTACGCACAGCGGTTACGGCTCTGCGTGCGTCTTACCTCAGTCAGTCAGCACGAGTCCTTTTATATATATAGATAAATCATTATATTTTTAAACATTTTTAAAGTGTTATTCCACACTTAGGAGAGAAAAATACTTATTTAGAACACGTTTAAAAGTTTGAACGTAGCGGGGCTCGCACCCGCGCCTCCGCCTGGAAACCGACCAGGCGCTCTGACCACTAAGCCATACGTTCAAACGTACAGTCGTAACGTACAGTACAATTCCGCTACGTTCAAATTTTTATACGTTTTCTAAATAAGTATAAATCATTATATTTAATTAATTTTAATTTGTAGTAGGCTGTGTCGCTTTCCGCTACCCAATACGCATTAAAATTACATTCTGCCTAAATACATACACCTACATACTCTGTATCCATATTGATAAAACAAAATTTTTATTAAAGAAAATTAAAATTTCTAAGGTATTTTTATAGTTTTTACTAAAAGAATAAAAAGTTATATAATATCTGGCACAGTTTCACCCATATTCTTACCTAACTTTTTGACCATTCATATTTCAACAAAAAAAAATATGTCACATAAACTGAGCGCCATATTTTCTGTAGGGACCGATATTAAACGGTAAGCCTCTTAGCGCAACCCGCTTTGTTCCACTGAACGCGATACTGTCACGTCACTCAACTACGACCGGAATTACTTTCAGATGTCACATACGTATTTGTTATTTTTCCTCCTTCACAATCATTTTATAGATTCAAAAATAAGGAAAAACTTATATATAATGTATCTGTTGTTAGCCTTTCGCCCAAGTTTGGAGACATTGCTTATTGAGAGCGTAACTAAACGCCGCGCCTTCCTACCAGAACAAATTAATTAAAATAATTTCTATATAATTAGTTCACCAATTGGTGTTCAAACCCACAACCGTCGCGCGTGCAATCAATCAATTTCCTATACCAATGTAGTTAAAGTTAAAAATTATCATTACAATTATAAAAAGCTCGAATACACGATTCTTCATTATTATTCTTAAAAAATATCTAACCAGGCGCGTTCGTATATCCTTACAATGATCAAATTCCAGATCTACTTCCTTGCGTTCCTATGTATATTGATACTAGTACAGGTCTCTTTAACCTCTCATCAGCATTCCGCCTGTTACCATACACCGCTCCACTGTTCACTAATACGATACGTATCAGCCGTGTGCCTTGATTGCGAATTACCTCCCAGCAGCCACTATACAGCGTATCAACACATTACAAGCTAAATACTAATTTAGAAAACATGTAAAAATTTGAACGTAGCCGGACTCGAACCCGCGCCTTCTGGAAACCGACCAGGTCCAAGATCGTGCCTGACCGCTACGTTCAAATTTTTATACGTTTTCTAAATGTAGGTTTCATCATCTAAGATCTTTGCTCCACCTGAGTCAATATGTATACTATGCCCATTTTTTAGAATTTTACTGACAGATAATAAATTTGCCGCTGCGTCTGGTACATACAATGTCTCCTCAACATTTATAGTGGATGTTTCCTCCCCTGAAATTTGTAGTTCGACCGTACCACTTAACTTTGCTTTCAAATCTTCTTTGTTTGCTGCTATTATAGTAGTATCATTATCTACAGGATTTTTTGTCAAATTTTGACCATTAGTAAGTAATGTGTGTAGATGCACCTGAGTCTAAATACCAACCTTTATAGATAAAACTATACTTTAAAATATTTAAAAATCTAATTCATTTTCTGCTGAGACATCGTTGTGGAAGGAAGCTCAGAACGAACAGAGCTCTCATTAATCATTTATTCAAATTTTACATTTTGCATTTCTAATTGTCCAAATAAAAGTTTTACGAAAGCTCCGAGAATTCACTTCAACTTTTGTATTTATACAGAATTACGTTTTATTTTAAAAGACCGTCCAGTTTAATGTACGTCATTTTGTATACTTGACATTAAGAATAGATTATAAACTAAAATTAAATTTACTATACGTTTACCTTTCTTGTTATCTTTATTTTATTTTTTACCTTCACGCTGTATCCTGCCCATACCAGGGTAGACAGAGGAAACTTGGGAATCTAGTGTTAAGACACTCCATATTCATTGAGACACTTCTGTTCCCTATCTTCCGCTGAATTGGGAATGGGACATTGCGTGATGAGTGGCGGAATGCCGCGCTTTGCCTGTGATAAGAGCGAGGAAATTAAAATACTAAATATTTCATTCGAGTCGAAATAATCGAACCAACAACCTATCGTGTTTGCAGTAACACGCTTTAACGTCTGTGCCATGACTGGCCCTATCTTTATTTTTAACCGCAATATAAAACAGTGTTTATAATGAAAAGTAGTAGTAGTGACTCATCATTCCGTCTTACAGTTTTCACCAAAAGTACAAACATTGCATATGGTATAATGAGCCCATGTGCGGGGGCCACGACCTTATACGACCCAAATGTGGGCTTAAGTAGCCCATCAAGTATGGATTAAATCTATGAATATTGTGTACTATGTCTGATACGATGCCCAACTTTCTATTTAATACTACAATATTTGCAAGCTATATTAAAAATCCCAATAATTTTAAATTAAGATTTATCAAGTGAGTGTTAACAGTATACATAACCATAATTTAATTGATCAATTCTCCCTAAATACACTTAAATAATATTAAATAAAAAAGAAGCGGGCGAAGCCGCGCAGGGGTCACTAGTAATAAAATATCTATTTAAATAAATAAAATGTAAATAGCACACACTTATAATCATATAAAAAAATCTTTTTTATTGCTTATATCTCATATTTAAAACAAACTTACGATATTCATATAATACGCATGTTACATCATATAACCAAACTCAAACAACTAGAAACTTAAATTTATAGTCGCAATAATTCATAAATTGAGTAACGGCGTTGGAGCATAGCGTTTGATTGTAAACGACGATTGTGGGTTCGATTCCCGTTCGAGGAAAAAAGGTCCTTACACAGATTTCCTCTTCTTACCATACTATTTGCAGCATACATATTGAAGCCAAAAAATATATACTCATGTAACAAAGCAGTTTTCATTGATTACGTTAATTAATAAATTAAATCATCATTCTCATGAAATGTTAAAGTAAGCTACAATATTATTTTCGTTGAATAAACATTACAATATTGATATGCCAATTTGGATGTTACTTAAGGATAACTTCGCACTGGCAGAAATCACGTTTGATTTTTGTATTTTTAATGACTTAAAAAGTTTGGAGTTATCAATTTGACATATATATATGTAAATGATACTTTTGTAACGTCACGCTGTATCACGCACAAAGCAGGCTACTCTGCTTTGTAGAGATATCCTGAGAACATGGTGCTAAGACACTTTCTGTTTCCAAAACCAAGACACTCATTCGCCACTTTCTGCCGAATTCGAGAGGCGAAATTCAACGCCGCACTTTGCAAAAAGAGCATTGACAGTTGTTGCCCCAAAGCGCCATGAAGACCTCTCTTATAAAAATGAAAACAAGCGCAAAGTGTGCAAAACACCTTATTATTAAATATTATTTCGATTCAAAGAGCAAAAGGGCTTACGTTTTTATATAAAGCTCGTTATTTATTTACAGTACGCTTTATATTCGTATGGCATTTTTTATCCGCTACTTCGGCTTGCTACTTTTTATTTATATTCAATGTATTACATGATCTTTTATTTGTATTATATCCTTTTCGTTTATAAAAAGGTAATATTGTTCACGTGAATAATATCTAACTTTAAAATATTTAAAAGAGGAAATGGTAACGAAATATTCGATATTAAAATTTTCAAATTCAATTAGACATCGTGGCGTAACGCTTGTGGGTTCGATTCCCATTCGGGGGAATGAAATATTCAATTTTTTCATTTCGTCGCTCCGGTAACAAGGCAAATCGCGTCGTTGGCGTGGCGTTCAACCACTTACTTACGGCTATACCTCAAATAATCTGTGGAAGTCTTAATGGGGAGCGGAGGGTATTACTATTAACACTAGGTTCCCTTTGCCTACTCTGCTATGTGCGGGATACAGCGTAAAGCCGAAAACAAATAAGTTTCGCAAAAGGAAAAAGTTTGTCACGCTTCCAAACACAAGTAGCCCAACTGTATACAAGTAATGTTTCATACTAATATAGCGGTTGATATCATCCCTTAGCAGTTATATGATTGCCAAATACAGCTGAAACTTGAACGATCGGGGTATATTTTGGTTATTAAAAAACAGCAAATAAAAGAAGATAGAAACAATATAAATAAATTGAAATATGGAATAGAAAAATGGTTGCGAGTTCAGAGCTTTTTTTAGTGTCTGGCTGTATATCGTCATCGGTAGAAGAAACCTGGGAACCTAGTGTTAAAACACTTGGTTTCCAATAAGACTCTTCCGTACCTCACTTTCCACCGAATTCTGGCGCCATTGCGTGTGGTGTAGCGGAACTCACGGACATGCTTTGCCTTGTTACCAGAACGAAGAATTAAAAATATTAAATATTTCACTTCCTTGAATGAAAAATCTTACTCACAACCTATCGTTTTTGCAGTCGCACGCTTGTGCCCCTGCGCCATGACCGGCCTCAGGCTAGGAATATTAGTATAAAGCATTGACTATAGATATAAACTCGTAAATAAAATCAAAAACAAACAAACCTATCTACCATCACAACTTCTAAAATCAATTGCTTTAGCTAATAATTTAATTAATTAATTCCATCACAAAGTACTAAACTCGTACTCGTACTCGTAGCCCACCGAGCTCACTGAGGCTGAAACATCGTTAATCGCGTTACAATTACACGGACTTCCGCTTCAATACACGCCGTATACGTTTTATTTACTTATATTGAGTCTACGTAGCGGCGGTGTAAATAAAAAGAATATAATTTTTCATACTGAATGAACTCCAATTGTGATATAAAATTAAATTAGCTTCACGCTGTATTCCGCACACAGCAGGGTAGGCAGAGGGAACCTAGTGTTAAGACACTCCGTTCCCCACTTTCTGCCGAATTCTGGAGGCATTGCGTGTTGAGTGGCAGAACTC